>CAMOHE010047042.1:0-40865 GCA_946598075.1 Artocarpus hirsutus
CTTTCCAATGAGCTATCATGAGCCTAAATCGGAGTTATATTTTATTTTCTATGAATTTTTCAATTCTCGGGTTGGAAACTAGAAAATCTACTAGTGGCAGTATACCACCCGTCTACCTTAAGTAAACCACCCAATAACCCATGTGCTAATTGTAGATAGTGAACCCAACTTTGTTCACCTTCTAATCCATGATTGTCTTGCAACCTTTCTAAGACTATCCTAAGTGATTTATGAATCTTATTAGAGACTAACTATATAGATTCATTTATGGATGTGGATACATGTTGTACTTTAGTTTTAATTGTCCGTATGCACACCTTAGGATCAAGGGTGTGTGGAGCTTACGTTAATTGAATTCGGAGATTAAAGGATTGTTGAGAAGCTTGAAAGGTAGGGATTCTATTACTCATCTTTTGTGAGGTTTTTATGGAATTAAAATTAATTGTTTTACCATAAGATATATATATCTATATTGAACTGCTATGATATGAGAATTACATATGATACTATGACATAAACTCGGCCTGTATTGAATAGCGAGGAACATAATGAAATGATATATGTTGTTATAAATTGAGAAGCATGGTTAAAAAAATTGACTCTTTAAGTAATGATTACGCATTGAGAAATGGTGAGACGTGAAGAGGGTGGCGGTTACGTCCTTGGGCACGAATACCCTAAAAGGTAAAATAGGAGGAAGGTGATGATGCTTCCTTGGGTCGAAAGTCCCAGAACGCACTGTACAGGAATCGACTTGGTGAGGACTCGGGGCTTGATGTCCCCTCACCGGAATACCCTCGGAATGTTTGGAGGGTGGCCAAGCACGCCCATTTGGGTTTCGATAAGTTGAGTAATACTTTATGTAATGTGGATACCTAGGAATAATGATGAATGTGAATATTGTATATATGTATATGTATGAAACTTGGTAATGAATAACTATGGTATCCACGGAATATAATCATAATAAATCTCATAATCTGGTATATGATGAAAACTAACTAACCATGCAGGTTTAATGTGGTAAGAATAAAACCTTAAGGTGAGTAATGGTTTTTCCTACTGAGCATGTTGTCGCTCATTCCCTGTTATATTCATTTTTTCAGGATTCATTAAGTGTGAGGTGGCTACAAGAAAAATAGTTGGAGAAGCTATGTAGCTATATTACGTTAAGATTGCTTTGAATGCAAAGAATGATCTTCATGATAATGTAAGCATCTTTTGTTACTTTCTGTGATTGTATTAAGATTTGTTGAGGGTTGAAATGATGATGATGACAGTTGTATATTATTAAAATTTAAGGTGCTACATTAAACTGTGGTTTATTTATTTGATTATGTTTTTATTCTAATTTAAGAGTTTTCATTTAAGTCTCGGACAAATTACTTTGACGATTTGTATTTATTTTCTAATCTTTATTTTATTTAATAAAAACTGTTAACCCCCACTTAGGGGTGTTACATTATATTTATAGCTTGCATATTTTGATATGCTAAAGACAGGAGTTTTAATGAACGAAGGCTCCATTGCTGTGGTAGATCTCATGGTGGTCGCACGCAGGACTAAACCTAAAGTTTAATTGATTTAATAATAACTCCATTTGACTTAAATCGATTCTTTTTAATAATCATTTATGTGTTATCTTGACCCTAAAGTAGATTCATGACTTTATATTTATAGCTTGTATCTTTTGATGTGGCAAAGGCAGGAGTTTTGATGAACAAAGGCTCCATTGTCAATATGTTGGAAATACAATCTATATTTGAATAGAGCATAGTCTACAGACATAGAATCCATAGCTCTCTAACAAAGAGTCAATGTTATTTTTTTAAAGGCATTATTCGGGTATTAGAGATATAACGAGGCCTTGGTCATATGGATACATATGGTAACCGGATGATATTCTTTTTGTATATGTTATAAAAGGAATGAATTTTCCAATGGCAAAATAATGAAACTTTGAGATAAAATAGTCGGAAAAATAAAACAGAACTAATTCCTTCATTTGATTATGGATAACCTATGGAAATACACATAGTATGAGAGGTCATAGACAAGACTTATATTTCAAGAATCATGTAATACAATATATTATCAAAAGTGCAGCTTCAGGTCCATTGAAGTTAATAATTAAATGGATAGTTAATTAGGGGATTAATTTATCTATTATTATTAGAGTTTGATAATATGTGTCCATGGGGTCTCAATGCTAGCTCACGAATTCCTTGATTAGTTGTGTAGAATGGTTTACCAAATGTAATATAGGAGGTTATGCTAAAGAGATTGCTGGACCTATCAGTGTGCAAGCCCAACAATCTAGTTGGACTGTGGTTGTGACACTAGGCCTAGTCCTACTGGACTGTGGGTGCCTACAGGTGGAGCAATTCATGATAAATAAATTTAATTATCAAATTAATTAGTTTCATGATAATATTTATTCAAATTTAATTATTAGGAATTTGTGATAATTAATTATTTTGAATAATTAAGTTAAATTCTAATTATATTTGAATTTTGATAAAGGAAATTCTTATTATATTTGAATTTTGATAAAGGATAATTATTCATAATTATTTAAATTAGATAATTATCTTGGATAATGGAATTATAATTTAAATATAATTATTTGAATGAGAATTATCCTAAATGATGCTGATTATCACAAATCTCTACACTTTGATTGGCTGGGATTTTGAATTATCCGTACATGATATAAGTGTATACACCAAGGGATAACTTATCCTTGTGTGGTATTTTCTATAGATAAAAGAGAGCGAAAATCTTCTCCTAATCTTGATAAACTTTTATCTCCCCTTGCAAACTCTATAAATAATTGGCTCTCTTTCTCATTTATTCTAAGTCAAAGAAGAGTGTTATTGTGCATCTTTTAGATTGACAGAAATTAGAGGAGTGTCTGTGGTGAGTTTCTGTTGAGTTATGCCCACACATACAATAGCTAAAAAGAAGAAAATAACATTGAAGATCTGACGGTGGAGATTTGTTATTAAAAATTTGTTCAGTCAGATATGTTGTTTTCGATCTTTAACAGGTACATTAAATTAGATTTAATTTATGGATTATAGCATCATGAGTTAGATTTTTGATGATTCATAAAAATTTTTAAAATTCTTCTGTGTCATCGAATCGATTTTCCCAACAGAAAATTATTTGCTCTATTTGTATGCTTATGGAAGAGATAAAAATCACCAAATCTTTAAAAATATGAAAATCGCCCAAGATATTGAAAAAAAAAAAAAACCGAACATATCAAGATAAAAATGCTCTTAATATATGTTTTCTTTAAATTGTCAATGTACTTTAACATATACAATGTGGTGTAAAAGTTTATTCATGATACACGTTTGCGGTTTTAACTTTCACAGATAATAGTATTTTTAGCTCAAATTTAAGATTATAACTACATTTCCAAATGTTATAAATATTACAAAAATAGTATTTTTACCATAAAATTTTTAAAAAATAAGATGAAAATAATAAAATAACAAGGTTAGTTTGGCCAAATTGCTATTTCCTTTATCTTCCTACCTCACAATTCACAGGACATGATGTGCAGACAAACGACCTTTGTGAATTAATTAAAACAAAAAGTAATTCACCTATCTTTTTGTTTATTCATATATATATATTAATTTATTTTATTATATTAATTACATAATTACACTGTAGAGTTTTAACTATTTTTTGATCTGACTTTTTGTTTTTATGAATTATAAAAGTACCTTTTAAATTTTAAAATTTTATTTCAATTTTAATTTTATAAATTGAAAAATTCAATAAAACAATATATCTGCCCTTAAACAGTTATCATAAATATTGTATATATTAAAAGCATAAAAATAAAATCATTAAATTTTAAAAAACTCATAAATTTTATGATTTTTTAAATTTTAAAATATTTTCAAAAAAAATTCTATCAAAAAGAAACATATATCTTATAAACAAATTAAATTTAATCAAAAATATTTTTATTTTATTTTCATGTTTTTTAATAAAAAATATGTAAAGCATAAAATTAAAACAAGTTTTTTAAATTTAAAAAATACTTATATAATTTTTACAAATAAAAAAATAAATTACAAAATAATAAAAATTATAAGAGATAATTACATGATAAACCCTTTTTTTATTTATTGGCGATTTAAAATAACAAATATTTAAAATGTTCCATCTCTGTCCGTCATCTTCCACTGTCTCTCTTTAAGGTTGCAGAGAGAGAATATGGGTCCATGGTCGACCTGAATTTCCAAAAAAAAAAAAATCAAACCTCTTTTAGGGTTTCAGTCTTCTTCGCATCACTCTCCACAGGTAAAGCTCCAATCTTTGATTCAAGTTCTTTCCTCTCTTTCCTCTTCCTATTCCCTCGTGAAAATCTAAATCTCTCTCTCTCTTTTGGTTTGAAAATTTTGCGTTTTCATGGAAAATTGCGGAAGTTCCATTCTGAGGAGCTTTGATTGAGGAAAAAATATTGAATTTTGGGTTTCGTAATGGAAAAAAGATTGAATTGTGGGTCTCATTCGTCTTATTTTCAGTCGCTTTACCCCTTTTTATTATGCTTCGTGTCAGGGGACAAAAATTTTCGGTGTTGAATACAAGAATTTTTTTGTTTGAATTACAGAAAACGAGAATTAAAATTCAGTTTTGTGTTTCTTTTGTTGCTGTAAAAGTTGCATGTTGAGGATTGGTTAAGTGATTGAAATTTATCTACATTTATTGATAATCTTGATATTGTACCACTTTAATCTAAAGTCTTTAGTTGGAGCTGTTGATTTTGATAAGGCAAAAATTAGTTGAAAACTTGGATCAGAACTTTCATATTCTTTTGATGGTTTGGCTTTTTGGTTATATACAATTTTTCTTTTGATGGTTTGGCTTTTTGGATGTATATAATTTTCTTTCTCTGGTCTCTATTATAGCCTTTGGAGATTTTCATTGTAGCAATTTGGCATGTGTTATGTTTGATTATTGAAAAGTGAAAATTGAAGTAAATTTGTTTATCATGTGAAGTACAGAAAAAAGCCTTTTGAAAAATGCCAGCAAAAGCTGAAAATGAAAACAGAAGGTCACAGCAGCAAAGTGCAGAGCATGTGATGCAATCAACTGTATATGCTCACCCTTGGTGGAGGGAAGTGGGGAATAATGAAAAGAATTCAAGAAAACCATCTTTTGGGGAACTTCACCAACCAAATGGTTCTTTTGGTTTAAATGGAGCAGATAAATTGGATGATGGAAATAGCTTGAACAAAAAAATGCCTCCAAATATAGTATCATCACAGTCCGGTAGATATCTCTTGCCTATTATAATGATTATCTCTATATGATGATTCTCAATATGGTTTTATTTATTTATTTTTTTATACTTCCTTGAATCCAACTCAAGTAGAGAAACCTTATGCCTTGATGAGATTTAAAAAAAGGAAAGAAGAACAAAAATAGAAATGTAAGAGCTTGGTTTCCGATAATTTGGTTAGTTTAATGAGGATCTGCAGAACTACTGGACTTGATCTGCTGTTGAGTCTTTTGTTATTTTCTCTAACTCTTTAGTATTTTCCTCCCATTAGAACTATGGACTTGATGTGCTACTTGCCAGAGTTTGCGGGAGAAAGAAGGAGGAAGTATATCTCTATGATATATCAAGCATGTTTTCTTCTTTTCATGGTTGAGTTATGATCGGTCATGGAAAGTAATGCATTTTTTTTTTTACTTCTTTTGATCAGATGGAAACAACGGACCAGAACATCATCTCAAAACTTTTCCATCCTCAACCCCCCTTTTGGTGGGGGAACACCTTGTTCCAAATTCCCAAATGGAGCTTGTTGGTCACTCAATCGTAAGCTTGTTCTCTATCTCTCTTTCTTTGCCTTTCCTGCATCAGATTATATGGAAATTACAAGCTGTCTGATTTGCAGGTTCTAACTCCGTATTCATGTGGGGATCCTCATTACGGTGGAGCACGAAGTCCTTTTGGGCTTCAAGCTATGGTATGCTATCTGCGGTCTTTTGTTTATCTTAGCTTAGGATACCAGAAGTCTTCCATGTAAACAACAAAAAGTTAGCTAATTAATTAATTGTTTAATAAAGCTTCCATGCCAACTGGTGCTAGTCCATTGGGAAAGGATATGGTAGATTTAGAAAGAAATCCCATGTTTGAATCTTGGGAGCAACTAGCAATGTATCAAAAAAGTTAAACCAAAGCCTCGAACAATTTGAAACGGGAAGTTCTTGGCTGCTTATTTAGGATAAAAGTGATGACTTTGTGGGGGTATTCTTGCAAACTTTTCCGTTATCATATGCAAAAGGGTGTTTTTTTTAACGTAACTGTAATCTAGGCATGCAAGAGAACTTTCCAGGTTTCATGCTTTTTAGTACCTTCACACTGAACGTTAACTTAATATCAGGTTAAATTGTTTCCAATTGTCTGATTAGAAACAAGCAACTCTTTCAAGGGTCGAGACTTGTATGCTCCGTCACAATTAGAACAAAATTTGTGGTATGATGACAGGTGCCTCCTCACTTATATGGCATGTATCCTAATAGAATGCCCCTGCCCCTTGAAATGGAAGAGGAGCCTGTTTATGTAAATGCGAAGCAGTATCATGGTATCTTGAGAAGAAGACAGTCACGTGCCAAAGCTGAACTTGAAAAGAAAGCGATAAAAGTTAGAAAGGTAATTAAGAAAACTTATTTGCAGCTTTCACGTAATAAGAAGAACGTGAAAAATAGATGATAGAATTTGAGAATAAAGGGAGACAAAAAAAAAAAAAAAAAACTTGGGGTCATTTCATGGAAAAAAAGTGGTTTTATGGCGTTAAGCCTTGGATAAGTTAAAAGATTTATATGATATTTTTCTGCAGCCATATCTTCACGAGTCTCGACACCTGCATGCTGTGAGAAGGGCGAGAGGATGTGGAGGGCGTTTTCTGAACACAAAGAAATCAGAGAACAATGTTACCAGTCCCACATCAGAAAAGGTCACAAATTTGGACTCAAGCCAATCAACACAATCCATCAGCAATGGAAATGTGAATTCAGTCAGTCATCAGAAGGAAGGATTGGTGCAAACTCTTTCTAATGGAAATGGCAATAAAAACAGCAATGGCCATGGCCAGGTATCAGCATATGGTTTCCGGTTCGAGGGCGGCAAGGAGGGTGACTGCCTTGGTCAAGGCAGGGAGAGCATGCAGCTGAATGGCTCCGCTCCTGGGGCCATCCCTATTAAATGAGATCACTTTGAGGATGCGGTTTTTCCCCATAGAACGAGTCTACTGGTTTAGTGCTTACAAACCTCATCTTAATTTGAAGCAGCTTGCCATCCTTGCGTGTCTTTTAAAAGAGGGTTGATGTCTTGCAGGTGAAGCTGATCATGGCAAACGTCTGATTGGATTCAACTCTGGGGAAACCTTTCCTTATACAATGTCTGTATCAGGCAATTCATTCTTGGCTTTGGTTACCACTTTCATGTCTCTTTGGGGGTGAAATGAATGAATAGGGTCGGGACTCTTAAGGAAGCCTTTCAGTCTCTCGTTAATGTCTATCTGGGGGTTAAATGAATGAATAGGGTCGGGACTCTTAAGGAAGCCTTTCAGTCTCTTGTTACATCGTTTCAACCCCTCTTGTAAAATTAGTAGAAAGAACGTGTAGGAAATCGTCGTGGTGAATGGGAGGATTTGGAAAACGTCTAAATGTTATTATTTCAGGAGCGTGTGTAAACTTTTATCTATTTGGGACAAAAGGGCTTGCTGCTGCTTTTTATTGTTTGTTTTTATATTTTTGAGGTGGCAAATTAATTATTCCCATGATGGGGTTCTTGGGGGATCACGGAGGCCAGTTGATGGATGTCTCTTTGCTTTGAAATAGACTCCTCTGTTAATTATATCTTTTTGCTTTAAAATTGAATTGAGAGATTGACTCTGCATCTCAACGTAGAATTGTCGCTAGATTTGAACCTTTTAATCCCTCGCTTGTTGATTAGTTGACAGGCCATGAATCATAACTTTGCGGTTTGAACTTAGACAGTTTATGTTCTTGGCTTTGGTTTTTGAATGAGACCATAACCTTCTAATTCATTAGCATGTCCTTGAAGACAAGGGATGCAAATACCATGTAGCGTGTTCATTGAGAAGTTAGCATCAGAAGCTCAACAAAATAACAAAATGTTTTGGTTGTCTTAGAACTCTTTCATTTGAATAGAGAGATAGGCCCATCATCGGCCCAGTCAATGGTGGAGAATAAATACCCTAGACACCGCGCAGCATACTCGGCTATCCCTCTCTCTGTGTTTATGCCTGTGTTTTTAGTGAGAGAAAAGTTCGGAATGCATATCCCGATGATGAAAAGTTTAGTAATCTGAATGGAAGGCATTGAAAATGGAAGAAGAAGAAGAAGAGCTCGGTGCTCCCTTTCTTGTTCTGCAAAGAGGTTGAGGAAATCATTCTTTTTTCTTCTTATTCCATTGCCTTTCCACATCAAAGGTTGATACCAGGCGATTCCTGAGGGATATCTTTCCACTCTTCTTTCAAGTTCTCTCTCTCCCTCTCTCATTTTCCCCTTTCTCTTGTTAACAAGACCTAACCCCCCCTAATCTTTGATTAGGAGCTTACTTTTCTGTGCAACTGTTTTTCAGAATAGTTCAGACGTTTTTTGTACTTTCTTTCAGAAAAAAAATATTTTCTTTATTTAAATGGGGAAAACTGTTTTCTTTTTTCATCATTCAAGAAAAAACTTGCCACCGAAATTTCAGCAAGCAAAAATCTAAAATTTGTCAGACCCTTTTTTTTCTTTTTTTTTTTTCACCAAATTGAAGATGATACTTGAGGATTGACCCTGAAGGTAAGATTTCAGAGAATAAGAAATTGTTCTGCTTTCTAGGTTAAAGTCATATATGCAAATGTAGGTGTTCTTTTTAAAATGGCCAAGTACAAGTATTTATGCCCTTGCATAATTCTGAACCTCAAGTTTCCTTCCTTTTTTTTCCCTTCTAAATTCTGTGAAATTTACGATCTATTTGGTTCTAAATTATTCTAATACGATTCTGATGGTGTTATGTTGTTAACAAGGAATCTGTGTTTTACTCTCTCTGTTTTTTTTTTCATCAAAAAATTCCAAAATAAGTGGATGGTTTGGTGAGTGATTAGACCGATAAATGAAAAAGGATGAGATTTTGGATACGAACTTAATCAGGTACAAATACAATCATTTCAGAATTTAAGCTTTCGTATATGCAAAGGGACGACAAAATAAGTTCTCACAATTAAGAAAAAGTAGACTGAAACAAGAAAGAACATGATCCCACGTTAAGGAATATATGGTTCTCGAACAACTGTGAATGTTTTTCTAAACAAGATAAGAAACATGTTCAAACAAATGATTCGGTGGAAACTTAGGGAATGCATTATCTGCTGAATCTGTGTCCCTCTGAGAAATTTAACAATCTAGAGTTTTGATTGCACTTACAGCTGTTCCTGATAAAGAATCATGAATGTATTCAAGTGAGATTACCAACACTAGAATTGAAGAAGATAAGAGGAAAAATAAGATACTAAACACTAGTGTACAATCTTATTATTTTCTTCATTATGTACATTGTATTCCTAACACTTTGGTGTTCGAATTTTGGTAAAAGATTCATTTTGAATATTCAATTCCATCTGCTGTCACCTTTTATAATATATTTATATATATTTTATAGTCCCCCCACGCCCCCCTTTTTTTGGGTATTTAGAGGACTTGATATTTCATTCAACTTGCTTTGCCTTACATGTGTAGTTGGCCCTTGCTTTACAATCAATACATTACGTTTGGTTAGACATTAAGAATTTTATGACATGATAAGCAAAATTGAAACAAAAAAAAAAAAAAAAAAAAGAACTAGTAAGGTATAGTTTTGAACTATCAGACCTTCATCACATTTTATTGCACCGATACAAATCTAATTCGATCCGCAATTTAAGTCTACGAATATATTTTGTTAGGGAATAATGAATATTAAAACACTTAACTCTGCTCGGAGACCCAAAAAAAAAAAAGAAAAAAAACCCTTACCTCTGTGACAAAGATGGCAAGAAATACAGATGGAACTCTACTGGGCAAATCAACAACCGCAACAGGATCTGGTGACATTGCTTTTGCATGAATAATTGCTGATTTTCTGCATGATGAAGAATGAAAATGTTTTTTCAAAATCAATTTGATCATCTATCTCAAAGATTGAACAAGAAGGGTGTTAATAGCTTTTTGTATGGTTGTAAGAAACGAAAGCATTACCCAGATTTCTCATCATGCACAAAGAATATTAAATAGCCATCATCTTCTTCAGAAGTAACTCCTAGCACCTTAGGACCAAACACAACCTCGGAACCATATTGGTCGTGTCTCAGGTCATAGAGGCCTTGAACAATTCCTCCAACCTCAAGACATGTTTTGTCGCTCTCTGGCTTAGAATACAAATCAAATTTGACAATGCCCGTGATTTTTCCAATGCCTTCCACGCTGGTTCCTCACACATAACGTTGTTTCCTGATTTCATTCACACAATGGACAATTTGTGAAATGTTGTAACATGATTAAGGAGCATTGCATTTTTCTTCCATCATATATATTCATCTTGTTCACACAAATGAAACTTGGAAGGGCAAACCCTCACTCTTTCTTTTTTCTTACCCTTTCTTCCCTTCCTTTTTTACAACTCTATTCATATATATATATATATTCTGTTTCTTTGTCCAAACAAACGAAGCATATTGTTAAGTTCAGTCCGATTTATGAATTTATGCAGTGGGGTTTTAGTTTATTTGGGAGGCAAAATTGAGAAAAACTTTAAGCTCCGCTACTCTTTGCAAAAGAAAAAAAAAAAAAAAAAGAGAAAAGGAAAATGGCGAAGAACTTGGACAGAGCTTTTTTTGCAGGACAAAGTCTCCCACAACGGCGAGAAGGTCTATACCTGCCGGTGTAGCTCTCATTCACCCTGGGAAAGTCTACAGCTGATTCTGAGAGTTTTCTCTGGGATGCTAGACCAGTTTTCATGTTGAATCTCATCTCGTACCTTAAGGAATAATGATAGGAGAAACACCCAAGCACCATAGAGAAGCTTTGAAATAAATAAACACGTCAAAATCCTCTTACAGTTCAGTTCGGAAATGCTCGAGATCTTCTTTGACAGTTCCACTGAGTGCGTCTAGATTTAGATTCTCAACACCGCAAGTAATTAGAACAACTTCATCTTCCTCCTCTCACGCATTAGCTTAATAAAAAAATTATCATAAAACAACTCAAAACATTATGAAATATGAAGTGATTTCGAAGTTCGAACCATACAGGAAGGCAAGATGCTCACCGTTATGAAATTTGTAACAATTTGGAAGCTAAAACCATTTGATTAGAAGCTCATCCTTTGCGTCCCAAGGAAGCACACCAAAGCGAGCTTTTTTGGTCACATCAAATGAGTATATTAGCTTGTTTTCCTTCACCATTCCCTGAAATTTGAAAGTCATTACTTAAGAAATAATATGCATTACATCTACCAAAATGCCACGACCAGGAACATCTTTTATGGGTTGGAAACCAAGCCGCCAAATTCAGCACAAACATCTCTTCAGATGTACATGTCCCTGGATATGGATTGGCATTTCTCTTGTGCCAAACAGGATAGAACAAAATTTATTTATGTAGCTTTTAACTAATAACAGTGAGAATTAACAACTAGCATACCTTTGGCTTGGAAATCAAAGGAAGATCCGGGAAAATAAGTCGTGCATCATTATAGGGTCTGATATTGTTATAGGCACTGGGTCATGCATGAAACCATCCTTTGAAATGACTCCGTAAGTGACATATGGAGGTGAATGTGAATAGCCAAACGTAAACATCTCCCCTGCATCAAGAACTCTTTTGAGTAAACCAGACATCTGCCATGTAGGTAACTAAATATGTTTTACTAAAGATGTGCTCACCAGTAAATGGGTCAACCTTTGGATGAGCTGTGAATGAATGTTCCAATCTCTTGTCATAATCCAGCATGCCAAGTATCAGCAGATCTCCGTCTTCCAAGACTTTAAGGACATCTGCATTGTGGATCATCGATAAGTTCACTCCAGTTGAAGTAAAATATTTTTGTAGTACACAGTAGTGCAAACCAAAGAAACGAAAGAATTTTCTTATCCCTCTACGATCGAATCCAGGAAGTACAATGGTTGTTGGCTTAGCTTAGCAATAATTCTACACCCACTTCAATGTTGAGGTCTTGAGTTTCGCGCCACCCACCCCAGTTCATAAACCAAAAGGAGAACGTACGTAGTATACATGGTCACGATTCAACAGATGAAGAAGGATGAGCTATATATACTCACAACACAAGGTTTGTCTCCTTCATGAAGTGCTAGAAGTTTTCCATGGAGATATACAAGAGCTGTGTTAGCTGGAAGAGGGAGATTTACAGTTAGTTCCTAACACAACTCAGAGGTTAAGAAAGATAGAAAGTGAATAAACCCCATTATAGAAACAATAAGACAAATATATCAGAAAGGAGGCTTATATACAGGAGAAGATAACAAATTTCCTAACTGGTTGAGAGCTAATATGATCATCAGGATCATCAACATTTTCAATAGACGAGTATACCTGTTCCATTTCCTGTTAGAAATTGAAGTGACAAGCAACAAGAAATAGGGAGAAAAATACACACAAAATTTTATATGAAAAAACCCTAATGAAGGGAAAAAACCATAGACAAAAGAGAAGCAATTTATTAATCAAAAAACGGGTATTATAACGGTGTTTAGAGCGTTTAAATACAGAAATTTACTCACTCAATAACTCATAAACTTACAAGGCTGAGTTCTTTGTATCACTTTCAAACTATGAACTCTATGGCGGTTATATGATGATTATGATGGTTATTAACAACGGAGAATATCAAGTATATATATGCGTGTGGAGGCTCAAACCCTTGTAATTTAAAAAAAATTTAAAACTATTTTAATCTATTAGAGCTTTCTTAAGAATGTAGTTTTAAATACTTACTTAAAAGTTATAACTTTTACTTCTTTTTTTTTTACTGATTAAAAGCACAAGTAGAAGATGTACCAAAACAAGGCTTAATAACTTTCTTTTCCTCGTGTGAACAGTACATGAGTTATATATTTATGGCAGAGGTTGAAAACGAAAAGGGCATTAGGGGACAATTATTGCTTTATGACTTTAATAATTTTTTTTGAGGGGGAGACTTTAATAACTTATTAATGTGTAATTATATCTAATTCTATCGCTCTGGAACTTGTTTCATGTGACAATGTATTAGAACAACGCTTGTAGTCTTCTTCTTCTTCTAAAAAATTTTCTCCTTCATATTATCAATGCAGAATATCACGACGTCAATTTATTTATTTATTCATATGGAAGCTTGCAACTCGGGATAGTTTTTGGTATAACGACATTGATTTTAATGTATTTATTAATATTTAAAAAATAATAATATGGGGAGAAAATTAGGCAAAAGTCTATTTTTTTTTCGACTTTTTACATATATGGCTGAAGTTTTTAAACATTACGGAATTCGTCGAACTTTTTGAAAATTAAAGATTTATCATTGACCAACCAGAAAATTATTAAGGGAAATTAATCAATCACTAATTAATATTGATTAATCATTGTTAAACATTAGGTTAATCAGTTATAAACCATAAATCACTACATCATTAATGTAAAAAAAAAAAAAATCAATCCCTAATTCTTAAAAACTCCGACCATTTACTTAAAAAAACTTAAAAAAAGCCCCCTAAATTATGTATCTATGAATCATTATAGAATGGAGGTTTTTTGTCTTCTATTGCTCTTGAACTTTGGACTAAGATCTCAAATTTTTTCCCAGTTCATTGAAGAATTACATTTCTTTTTCCGAATTTTGACCTTTTTGAAAAGGAAAATTACTGTGCACGTCTAGACAGATAAGACAAGAATTATTTTCGAATAAAATAATATAAAGAATTTAACGACAGCAGGTCGAAATTCAACGAGAAAAGATAACATGTAACGTGAGCTGTATCTTCTTTTCTTCTTTTTTGAAAAAAAAAATTCAGTTTTAATATTATTCTCAACATGGGTAGTCTGGGCACGTGCACAGAAGGACAAAAATTCAGACAAGTTGGAGAACAAGTAAAAGAGAAGATAGTAAAGAGGTGTCAAGAAAGTTCTTCATATAAGAAGAGTTTACTATTGCAAAGAGTAGGATTCTTTATTACATTGCATATATGATAAGAATTTATATTTATTGACACAACTTCCCATGGGTGGACAAGGTAAACAGGTCTAATTTAAAATTTACATTACATGTTTCAGCTTCTTTCCTTCAAGGTTTAATTGATCTCCTCTCTCAAATATTTCTGCAGTTCAGAGTTTAGCTTGTTCTTGCAGTTGCTCCTGATAAAACAACCATAAAATCAAAACGTCAGAATCACTAACCACTAATGTCAAAAAGTAGACAATTAGACAAACACACGCAAAGGAGAGGAAATACTTTGAGCACTAATATTTGACCGATAAGGTAGGTGTCTAGGCCTCTCACAGAGTGTGAGCGCCAGGCTTGGGCAACTCTTTATCGGGCAAAGACGAGTTTACCTTAAAGAGTTCTAGACTATGTTTTGACTTAAAAAAAGAAGGAAAGCAATCAGAAAAAGTTCAAATTCCAAGGACACCAATTAAAGCAGTACTGACCTCTGTCACAAAGAAGGCATGGAATCCATATGGAACTCTATGGGGCAAATCAACGACTGCAACCGGATCTGGCGACATTGTTTTTGCATCAATCACATGCACCATGGACTTCCTGCCGGGTGAATTTATTTAAGTTCAGAATGCATTCTATCCTCTTGAAGAAATTTTAAGACGAATAATAGTCAACATAAGTGATGCATCACCACGAGTGTGTCAGTACAAGAGTATTCACACCGCAAAAACTAAAGGAAATGGGTTCCACCCTGTTATGCAGTGATTGAATCATCAATGGTAAATGATTTTTTTTTTTTAAAACTAAAAAGGTTTGTGTCTAATTTTTTTTAATAGAGTGAGAAACCAAAAGTAATACCCGGTATTCTCATCGTGTACAAAGAATATTAGGTAGCCATCATCTTCTTCCGAAGCCACTCCAGGAACCTTGGGGACAAATATAGCCTCGGAGCCGAATCGACCAGGTCCCAGGTCATACAGGCCTTGAACATTTCCACCAACCTCAATACAGGTTTTGTCACTCTCTGGTTCAGAATGCAGATCAAATTTGACAATGCCTGTGATTTTTCCAATGATTTCCCGTATGGTTCCATACACATAGCGCTGTTTTCTGCTATCACTCGCACAAACGACAATAATTTACCAAGTGGAAGCACATCAGAAAGATAGTAAGGAAAACTTGCAAGAAAATAGGAAAATCAGCCTGAAAAAGGAACAATGTGGTCACCCACAATGAGAAAGATATCTACACATACCTGCCAGTGTAGCTCTCATTCACTCTGGGAAATTCTACTGATGACTCCGAGAGTTTCCTTTGTGATGCTAGACCAGTTTTCATGTTGAATCTCATTTCGTAACTGAAGGAATTGTAGTATTAGAAGTTTATATAAGCACCACAAAGAAGATTTCACATCAATAAATGGGATGGAGAAAAGTCTTACAGCTCGGCTGAGAAACTCTCCTGCTTTTCTTTAATGGTACCACCAACCATCTCCAAATCTGGATTCTCAAGGCGACATGTGATTAGAACAACTTCATCTTCCTCCTCCCACGCGTTGGCTGGGAAAAACAGTCATTAGACAAGGTCAGAACACAACATAACCAAGGCGAGACTTTCTCAGCTCCTGTTGGCAAACGGGGCCGAAAATGGATGTTTTGTATTGCATACAAATGTTGGGAATTCAAGTGTACCCACCATTATGGAATATGAAGCAATTTGGAAGCTCAAACCATTTGATCAGAAGCTCATTCTTTGCATACCGTGGAAGCACACCAAAGCGCGCTTTTTTGGTTGCATCAAAATGGAATATCAACTTCTTCTCCTTCATCATTTCCTGAAAATTGAAACATAATGACAAAGTATGGTTGTCTTCATCGTGTCTACCAAAGTGCCACAACTAGGTATTTGTTTCATGAAAGCCATTCCATGTTTAAACCCCTCGCACGACCAAGAAAACTTTTCAAGATGATTATTATTACTCTTATGTCGAACAAGTTTTTTTTGGTTGACTTTTGTCCTATAACATTGAATGCATATGTAACTAACATACCTTTAGCTTGAAAATTAAAGGTAAATCCATGAAAATGGCATAATTCTCTGTAATGGCAAAGTCGTGCATCATAACGGGTTCTGGTATGGTTATAGGCACTGGATCGTGCATGAAACCATCCTTTGAAATGACTCTGTAGGTGAGATATGGAGGCGTTTGTGCATAACCAAATGTAAACATCTCTCCTGCATCAAGATCTTTTTAAGTAAAGAGCAAATTTATCATATAAGAGCAAATATGTTTTATGAAAATGTGCCCCACCGGAAAATGGGTCAATCTTTGGATGAGCTGTGAATGTATGTTTCAATCTCTTGTCATAATCCAACATGCCGAGTGTTTGCAGATCTCCATCTTCCAAGACTCTAAGGATATCTGCATTGTGAATCGCACATAATCTCAGTCCAATTGAGCAAGACTATACAAATTTTTTATACTCGTTTTATAGAAACACTAGTGCAAACCAAAAAAACTGTAGAAAATATTTCTTTCAAAATTTGAATATATGGAGTTCCTTTATTGCATGCATAGCTTACCAATAATTCCGCACTGCATCTCAATGTTAAGGTCTTTAGTTCCGGTCCCCACAAACAAGTTCAGTGTGTGTGTAATCAAAAGATAAAGAAGAAAGAGCTATGTATGCTTACAAGGTTTGTCTGCTTCATGAAGTGCTAGTAGTTTTCCGTGGTGATATACAAGAGCCGTGTTAGCTGGAAGGGGGTGATCAAGAGTTAGTTTCCGACGCTACTCAAAGGTAAGAAAAATAGCTAGTGACTACTGAATAGACCACTTTAAGAATCTATAAGGCAATTGCTTCTGCATAAGTTGTGTGATAGAGTTGTGCTCATACAGTATGGTAAGGCTGACATAAAGGCAAAAATTTAGACACTCCTAATTGGCAGATAGCTATGGTCGCTATTATTTAATGGGCCAAAACTACCTGCTCCGGCGCCATATGATACATCTAATACTTTGAGTATTCCTCTCAGTGTTTGCACGCTAAACATGATTAATCCAAAAAGCCCTTTAAGGTCTCCAAGCTGAAATTGCATGAAGAAAGCTTTCAAAAGGAATTCCGAAACTAAAACACCTAAATCAATAATAGAAAGATCATCATTTTGTAGAAAATCTGGCCATAAGTTGACTTCAACAAGCGATATGAATTGACCATTCCAACTAATTCATCAAGTATATCCAAGTAAAATGAAAGGAGAATACATACTTCTCATTTTCATCAGACAAGAACACATAGAGATCATGGTCTAAAGTTTACTTGAAAATAAATTGCACCTTCTTAAATAAAGGGAAAGCTTAAGTTGTAAAAATGTCCAATAGTATATTCATGTACCTTCAAAAACTTAGCACTTCCAAAATATTCTTCTTGCTTAAGACGTGACGTTTTCACATATCGGGAGACATACGTCGCTTTTCCATCTTTGATGCGCACACCATGGACCATTCTACAATTAAAATATGTCTTTAAGCAGTTAATTTGCATATTTTTATTGGTAAGTGGAACAAAAAAAAAAGAACAGAAATTATACAACATCGAAAAACGTTGAAGTGAAAAGTTATGGTGAGAAATATGAATAAATCAAGGAGGAAGCAGAAAAATCACATACCCATCTCCATCAAACCTGCACAATATACCAACAAAGGAATAAGGAAAATCCCATTTAATAACCTTTCAAACTAATTACGATAGCAGAAAAAAATTAAAGTAGCTAAACGAACTCCCTATCTCTCATAGAGGTCCAAAACAACAAGAAATTAAATACATGGCCCTTTGATATGAAAAGGGAATCAAACATATGAACAGAACTAAAATGCTGCTTTTTCGAACTAGAATATTCTAAATGTTCGTATTCGTATGTGTGTGTGCGTGTGCGTGTGTGTGTGTGCATAAAGGGTTTAAGGAAAGGAAATGGCAGACCAATGATATCCAGCCAGTGGGTCGAACTTCGGGTTGGGACCCACCCGAACAAACTCCCCATTTAAGCATTCCTGTAAGCACACAACATGGCAGGATGAAACATGAAGTCCATATGGATAAGCTTGCTAATGGAATGATGAAGTAAGTAATCATTATCATTGACACTTTAAATGTCTAAAGGAGCCTGCCTTGCAAGTAGCAATGGAGAAAGAAACCACACTGTGACGTGAATGGATAGATGATTCACCGGATCACCTGGAAAACTGCATAAGGTAGCAGTTTACTAGTTTTTCTTCTAGGACCTGTTCCATTTTCTCCTCTAATTATTTTGCCAAACAACCATAAAGGTGAAATATATCCATTAATCTTCTCCCAATCTCTCCTTTCCACTTCTTTACTCTTACCAGAAAGGGTGTTAATATATTCTTTGGAAAAAAAAATGTGATTCTCCGTACTAAAGCAACTTCTAGTTAGTAAGCCTCCTATTCTCATCAAACTAATATTAGAATAATATTAATATACAGGAATTTTTTAATCGTGTATTAAAAAAAATCATTGCTATTATTATTATTTTGGAAGTCACAAATCAATATCATATAGTTCCTAGACGTTAGATTTTCATCCATTAGGCTTGCATGTTTTAGTTCTCTACTCTTTTTCAGCAGTCAAAGTTTCAGCCTTTTTTATTAAAAAAAAAATGATCTTTTCTTTGACAAGTGATCACTAACATAAGTTAAATGCATCAACGCAAGTAAAAGGCCGAAGAAAAAAAAGGGCGGGGGGATCATGATGACTCACAGGAAGCGAACCAGAGACAGGGAGGTCTGTAGTGGGAGGAGTTTCATCTCGAACCGGAGCAAAGTTACCGGAGAGATAATGGTGAGGCTGAGAAGTGTCGTACATGAGCTTCACGACAACATTCTCAAACCAGTCAATGAGTTTCGAAGTCAGGCCTTTCTTTGGCTTTGGATTCACTGCCACTATTTTCTCCTTCATGGCTTGTAGTAGATGATCTTCTTCTTCTTTTTATTCTTCTTCTAAATAATCTTCTCCTTCATATGAACAACGCATATTAACATAATGTTTATTTATTTGACACAGTGCAGAGGTCAAACAAGAAAGCTTGCAACTTGGGACAATTATTGCTGTAAAGTCGTGTTTTTAATAATTTATCAACATGCTATAAATAATAATAACTGTTTGTCTTTATCTATCATTATGGAGTGGAGTTTTTTTGTCTTTTATTGCTGCTTAAGATTGGCTCTGCGAGATATCTCTTCAAAAGAGTTCTCTCAAATTTTTTCCCTATTCATTGAAGAAATAGTTTTTTTTTTCTTTTTAATTTTGTCATTTTTTTATTGTGCAGGTCTAGACAGATAAGACCAGAATCAAATTAACATGTAATACACGAGATACGAGAAAAGATAACATGCAATGTAAATTGCATCTTTTCTTTCTTTTTTTTCATTTCCAAATCAGTTTTTAATATTATCCCCATTAGTGGTGGTTTGTGGCACGGGCACCAAAGGAGACAACTTCAGGCAACTTGGAGAAAAAGGTACGAGAATATAATATTGTGTCATTCATGAAAGTTTCAAAGTGGTCACATAAATTATGGAAATTACAAGAGTGAATTCTTCATACAATATTAATTTACTACTGCAAAAGGTGGGATTCTTTGTTACATATATATAATAAGAATTTATACTTGTTGACACAACTTCCCATGGGTGGACAAAATTTACATTACATGTCTTAGCTTTGCTTCTTTTCTTCAAGGGATAATTTATCTCCATCAAATATTTCTGCAGTTCAGAGTTTTGCTTGTTCTTGCAGTTGCTCCTGATCATCAATAACCATATAAAATCAAAAAGTCAGAATCACTAATATTATAAGTTCATGATCAGGCAAACACAAGCAAAAGAGAGAAAATGCTTCACAGCACCTAACTGTGGACCCCCACACTTAAGGAACCCACCCATTATGAATAGTGGCACCAAACATTAACGATGCTTCATTATCTTATTGATGATCAGATTTTTGTTATAGCATTGATTTTCCATCATTGTCTACCATGCATTCATTTTGTCCTTTAACATTCATGCATTTCGCCTTAAATATGTATAGTTAGATCTTCAGTTTAAGAGTTCCAGACTATGTTTTGAATTAAAAAAGAAAGCAATCAGAAAAAGTTCAAAGTCCAAATACATCAATTAAAGTAGTAATGACCTCTGTCACAAAGAAGGCATGGAATCCATACGGAACTCTATGGGGCAAATCAACAACCGCTACAGGATCCGGCGACATTGTCTTTGCATCAATCACATGCACTGCTGATTTCCTGCATGGTGAAATAATCCAGCTTTAGAATGAATTCTATCCTCAGGAAGATTCACTTTTTGGAATGAATAAGAGAACTGCTATTCATCAACATAAGTGACACATCACTGCAAGTGTATCGCTAAAAGAGAAATGACACATCCCCGCCAAAAACTAACAGAACTGGGTCCCACTTTGTTATGTGGCGATAAATAACTTCTTTTTTTTATTATTATTATTAACAAAATGTCAAAAGAAGAGTTGATATGAAGTACTAGCACTGTCACTAAATTTGGCCACTATGTTGAAAAGGGTGGTTTTTGTTAGTAGAATGGGAGATGAAAGTAATACCCGGCCTTCTCATCATGTACAAAGAACATTAGGTAGCCATCATCTTCTTCAGAAGTGACTCCAGGCACCTTGGGGACAAATATAGCCTCGGAGCCGAATCGGCCGGGTCCCAGGTCGTACAGACCCTGAACATTGCCACCAACCTGAATACGTGTTTTACCCTTTTCTGGTTCAGCGTGTAAATCAAATTTGACAATTCCTGTGACCTTTGCAATGCTGTCCAGTGTGGTTCCATAGACATAACGTTGTTTCCTGATTTCATTCACACAAATGACAATAACTTGTGAAATAGGGAACATCAGAAAGACATCAACTTTAAAACTTCCCAGCAAATATGAAAATCAGCCGGAAAAAGAAGCAAACATAGTCTTCCGAAGGAAGAAAGAGGCCTACAAACACCTTCCAGTATAGCTCTCATTCACTCTAGGAAAATCTACTGCTGATTCTGAGAGTTTCCTCTGTGATGCTAGACCATTTTTCATGTTGAATCGCATTTCATACCTGAAGGAATTGTAACATTAGAAGCTTAGATAGACGCCATGGAGAAGATCTCGCATCAATAAATAGGGTAGAAAAGAATCCTCTTACAACTCGTTTGAGAAATTCTCAAGCTTTTCTTTGACATTCCCATTAACCATGTCCAAATCCGGATTCTCAAGGCGGCATGTGATTAGAACAACTTCGTCGCCCTCCTCCCAAGCGTTGGCTAATAAACATGGTCATAAAACAACATCAGAACACAACATAACTTTGGCGAGACCTTCCCATCTACTACTGGCAAAATTGACTAAAAATGGATTTTCTTTCATGCATACATAAGTAGGGAACCCAAACATGCTTACCATTATGGAAAATGAAGCAATTTGGAAGCTCAAACCATTTAATTAGAAGCTCATTCTTTGCATATCGCGGAAGCACACCAAAGCGAGCTTTTTTGGTTTTATCAAATTGGAATATTAACTTCTTTTCCTTCACCATTTCCTGAAAATTGAAACACAATGATATAAGCCTTGGAAAACAAATTATGGTTGTTTTCATCGTGCCTACCAAAATGACACCATTTGTTTTTATTCCGTAGGCCCTTATCCTATAAAAGTTATGGATTAGTAATAGCATACCTTTGGCTTGAAAATCAAAGGAAGATCCATGAAAATGGCATAATTCTCAGTAATGGCAAAATCATGCATCATGATGGGGTCTGATACTGTTATAGGTACCGGATCATGCATAAAACCATCCTTTGAAATGACTCTGTAAGTGATGTATGGAGGAGTATGGGAATAACCAAATGCAAACATTTCACCTGCATTAGGAGCTTTATGAGTAAAGGACATATATATATATATATTTATATCAGATTAACTAAATTTTCTTACGAGGGTGTGCTCACCAGTAAATGGATCAACCTTCGGGTGAGCTGTGAATGAATGTGCCAATCTCTTGTCATAATCGAGGAGGCCAAGTGTCTGCAGATCTCCATCTTCTAAGACTTTGAGAACATCTGCATGGTTTAACATGGATGATTTCAGTCCACTTGAGAAACAAGCAAAAATGGACATTTTATGTGTTTGAATTCATTGAGTAACTTCTTCATGCAAGTGAATTTTGGTACAGGACCATGAAAAGTACTGCTTACATCCTTACAGAGTCACAAGCAGTAATTCAACTCAAAGCCAAAGAAAGTGAAGTTTGTATTGTGCTTTCAACACCAGAAGATAAGAAGATTATATACTGTTGCATTTTAAAACTTAAAGAAGAAACAGCCATATATGCTTACAAGGTTTATCGGCCTCTGAAAGTGCTAGGAGCTTCCCATGGTGATAGAAAAGAGCAGTGTTAGCTGGAAGAGGGTGATCAACCGTTAGTTACTGACAGTACTAACATTACAGGCAGGGGAAAAAACTCAATTGCAGAACTTTGTAAGTAAAAATTCGATTTGGTCAATTTGGTAGCTTAAAACTTCTAGACTGGCATACCAACTGACCAAACCAAACTTACGGTTGGTTTGGTTTAATTTGATTTGGTATTCACAATTTGATTTGTTTTTTGAACACACCTAATAAGGTGTGTAATGTACTTGTGCTTGTATGGTACATAAGTCAAAATAAAGGAAAATATAACACTTCCCCATCCTTTCGGATCAATCATATTAGTAGCCAAGGTTACCTGTTCCATGTCCATATGAAAGATCTAATACTTTGAACTTTCCTCTAAGAATTTGCATGTTAATCATGAATAATCCGAAGAACCCTTTAAGGTCTCCAATCTGAAATTCACACATTAAATGCAACCAATAAGACTAGGAAAAGGAAGCAAGCGAACAACCAAGGATGAATGAAAATTTACTAAATCGGCAAATGGGTCGTTATTTTACTAGTGAGTTTGTTTCTGAAACTCACCACAAAAAGAAAGCCTAGAAGTTGATGGAAGAAACTCATAACAAAACAGAGGTTTCATGAATGACGTAGTAAAGCAAATTGATTAAAATGAAAACAAAACCAATAAATTATAGTCGTATACAAGTTGACCATTCCTACTGATACACTAAATAGCTAATACATTCACATAAAGAAATATAAATACGTTTTTATTGTATTTTAGAACGTGAAAAATATAAAGATCAACGTGCTTCCAACAGGACATTAACGTGTCTACACAAAAACACACGTGCTTCATGAGCCTAAGTTGGAATTGGAAACATGTAACCTTCTTAAGAGGTACACTAGGTGAAGGACAAAGTCATAAAATTTGATATAGCTTTCCCTGGCATACCTTCATGAATTTAGCACCTCCAAAGTATTCCTCCTGTTTAAGACGAGACGTTCTTACATAACGGGAGACGTATGTTGCTTTTCCATCTTTGACACGCAGACCATGTATCATACTGCAAAATTGAACATACTACTATGATTAATAGGGGAAAAAAACATATATTATCCAACTTTCAAAATCTTTAGCTAAAAAAATGGCTTCAAATATGAATGAGATGATAAAGGAGCAGAAGATCACGCACCCATCTCCATCAAACCTGCATAAGAGCGCAAGCAAGAAGCTAAGCAAAAAGTCCTTATGAAAAGAGAAGAGAGTAAAATAATTGAACAAAATTGACCGCAACTTAGAGAAAATCACTCAAAAAAGTGTTTATTTTTTACATTTAGAATGTGTTTCTCGTAAAATATATACATATAGTAAAAGGAAGAGACTTACCAGTGATAGCCCGCCACCGGAGGGAACTTTGGATTAGGACCCACCCGAACAAACTCTCCATTCAAGCATTCCTGTTACAGCTTAAGTATTATTAGAAAAGCTTTTAAAAAAATAATAAAAAAAAACTCTTAATCCTATATAGATAAACTTGCTTGTGGAGTGATTAAGTTAGTAATCCCCGTAGCCTTGCTTTGGAATGAAAAAACCGCATTTAATCAAACAGTTTACCATTCACAAGACCAAGATACTTCCCTTTTTAGTTGCTGAATCCAAATACATTTATTACATGGCTAAATGTTGAATGTTGCACCCGTTATTAACGAGGATAGTTTTGTAAAATTTGATGTATAAAACGTAATAATTTAAAATTTTTAGTGGTATTTAAAATTTTTAAATTATTCTTGAATGTTCTACATATCTATAAAAATGCCACTTTGGCATTTTGCTGCGAAAGTCTCCGAAGGAGACATTCAATACCAAACTCTTGACCACTCATTTGTTCTTTCTTTTCATTTCTTCGGTGGTTCACCTGCTTGTTCCCTCCCTCAATCATCTCCTTCTTTCTTATTCAACTTCTTTCTTCTTTCTTCTCACACGTCTCTCTCTTTCCTTCTCCCTGCTTCTATCTTCTCCTTCCCTTCTCACTTTGACACAAAGCCAGAGAAGAACTAGAGAAAGGCTCAAGCTATACTCAAGGTTTCTCAACTAATTTTCTTCCACAATCTCTACAACAAACCATCTCACAACTCATAGAGCTTGGAAAACAAGAGGATTTAGGTGATTAAATCAACTTATTGGCTTAAATTTAAGGTAAACTTTTCAAACTTAAAGCTTAGATTTTGATTATGTTTTGAGTATAGAAATATGTAGAAATGAGTTTATATTGTCTAAAAATGGTTATATATTGTTTATACATAGTTTGTATGCTTAAAAAGCTGTTAAGAAACTAAGAATTTGATTAAAAAGCTTATAACTCGAATTTTAGGTTCTCAATATGAGTTTTTCCAAGTCGTTTTTCCGAAATGACGTGTCGTTTCTCTCATAAAAAGAAGCTTTAGATAGGATTCGAACTGTATGTCGTTTTTTCATATAGGAATTCAATAAAAAGAAGCTTTAGATAGGATTCAAACCCCTAACCTTAGGTCAAGTAAAAAAAGGCCAAACCACTAGGATAATGATATTTATTCAACAGTTTATGGTTCGAAAATAATAAATAGTTTTCTATACAAGTTGTAATTTCAAATAATTTTTATAAATAACAAACTTTCAATTAGTTTAATTGTAAATATTTTAAAATCATATTATTTATTTTAAAAATCTAATTTAATATATTTTGTATCAAAATAAAATTTATATATTTTTTTATTTTATTGTTATTTTATAATTTACTAAAATTAAGTTAGAAAATTTATATTTACAATTTTAGTATGTTAATAATTATGGCATACTAATAAAAATAAATGATAAATTAATATAATTAAAAATTAGGATTTAAGTTAAAGTATGGTTACTTTATATGTTTTAGGATAGTAGCGTACTTGGAGCTTACGTGGTGAATTATGTAAGCTAAAAATTATCAGTAGATATTTGTGGAAAGGTAGGGATTTTATTGCTCATCTTTTGTGAGGTTTTGATAAATTAAAATTTAGTTGTTTTATGTTACAAGATATATATATATATATGATATTTTGAATGTATATGATTATACTATAACACAATGATGTAGAACTCGTCCTGTATTGTATAGTGAGGAAAACATAATGATTTGACACCTGTTGTTGTAAATTAAGAAGCATAGTTAGGGAAATTAACTCTATAAATAATGATTAATTATAGAAGAATGGTGAGACGTAAAGAGAGCAACGATTACATCTTTAGGCATGAATACCCTAAAAGGTAAAATAAGGAAGGTGATGATGCTCTTTTGGGTCGAAAATCCCAGAACACATTGTACATGAATCGATTTGATGAGTACTCAGAGCTTGACGTCTCCTCACCAAAACACCCTTGAAATGTTTGGAGGGCGGCTAAGCTCGTCTATTTAGGTTTCGATGAGTTAAATGATACTCTATTTAACGTGGATACCTAGGAATAATGATGAATTGTAATATTTGTATATATGTATAAGTATGAAACTCGGTAATAATTAACTATGGTATCTACAGAATATGATCATAATAAATCCTATAATTTGGATATGATGAAAACTAATTAACCATGTAGTTTTAATGTGGTAATAAATAAAACCTTAAGGTGAGTAATAGTTTTTCCTACTAGGCATGTCGATGCTCATCCCTCTCATATTTACATCTCTCAGGTGGAACTCAATGCAACTTATCTGACGAGAAATAGGTAACAACATTACTGGTTTCATGATAAAAGATCTTTGTTTGTTTGTAACTCGTCTAGAATATGTAAGATTTGTATTACTTTAATGATGGTTTTGTTAAGTTATTTGAAAGTTGTCCTATGGTGATGATGATTGTGTTTTAAATATTTAGTGCTACATTAAAATCGTGGTTTGTATTTAAACATTTATTTTTTTATTTTCTATTTGAAGATCTATGGGTACTGTTTTATTGCTATGAATGATGTTAAATTTAAGATTATTTTTATCAGTCAAATACTGTTAACCCCTACATAAGGTGTTACACTAAAAAAGAAATAAGAAAAAAAAAAGAAGAAGCTGTAGTTTTAACTAGCAGAGAGAACTACAAAACAGTATTAATAATCGGAAAATTCTCACAACGAATTACATAAAAAGAGAGGAAAAGAAAAAAAAAAGAAATAAAAATCTGATCTTTACGTCTGTTTTCATTTTGGTTCCTGAATCAAAATTCATCCAAAAAAATCTCTGTATTTTTCTTTCAACTAACAGACCAATCAACGATTTAAAAACTCTCACAATGATCACATAAAAAAAGCGGAAAAAAATATAATTCCAAGAGAAAAATAAAGAGGAAGAGAAATAACTGCAATATCAACAAACAGAATCAATTAACAGACCAAATCCACACTATTACAAATAACTTAAATACTCTCATAATGATAATTTCAACCAAGACTATATGAACAAAACAAAAAAATCGCAATGAAATTGACAAGTCAAAAAAAAAACAAAAAACTAATCTTTGCAAATATTTGCTGACCGGAAGATGGCCGGAGACGGGGAGGTGGACGGTGGGAGGAGTTTCGTCGGGAAGCGGAGCGAAGTTACCGGAGAGATAGTGGTGAGACTGAGAAGAGTCGTAGCCAAGCTTGACGACGAGCTTCTCGAACAAGTCGATGAGCTTGGAAGTCAGGCCTTTGTTTGGCTTCGGATTCACCACCACAATCCCCCCGCCGGAGCTCGGCTTCTCCTTCGGCGCTTCCGCCATGGATTTTTTTCACTGCGCTGCTCTCTCTCTCTCTCTCTCTCTCTCTCTCTCTCTCACTTTACTTGTGTTCTCTGAAACACACCGAAATGGTTTCCAGTGTCACGTATCGTTTTAGAGCAAAATAAAATATAAATATAAATTTGATATTTGTATAGACATTTTCTTTTCTAAGTAGTAAATTAAATGTTAAGAGAAATAAAGTTTTTTTTTTTAATTTCGATAAAAAATAGTTTTTCGTAAATTAAATGTTAATAGAATAGAGTTTTTTTTTTAATTTCTATAAAAGTAGTTTTTGAATAATAAAAAAATGGCATTTTTTGTTAAAAATAGATTACTTTTATATTCTGTATATTTTTAATAAATTGTTTTTATTCAATTTAATTAAATTATATATATGTTTATTTTGAATTTAAAGTCTAAAATTCAATAATATTGGTACTAATTTTAATTAAACTGTATATATTTATTATTGTTGCGAGGTCTAAAAATTAATTGAGAATTGTTTGTAAGTATTTTGCTTGGTTGGTTATGTATGATTGGTGGGTTGTGTCAGTGAGTGTGCCACGTTTTCGTTGGTGAGTGGTATCAAATGGTGGGCAATAAATATATTTTTTAGGGGGAAAAAGTAGGAAATATATTTAAAAAATGTATTGTTCCTTGTCTGAAGAATTAAAATATTGTATTTGACACGAGAACAAATGTCTTGTTGTCATATATATAGCATTTAAAATTGGATTCTCATGAGATTCTGTGTATTATGGGACCGTGCAGTCCTTGTCTCTTTGCATACGTCACTTTGGCATATTTGGTCGAGTGTTTAGGTCATTTTGTTTAAATAATGACGTAGGAAAATTCAACAAAGTATAAACCACTACAATGTATATTATAAAATTTTAAGTTGTTAATATTTTTTTTTTTGAAATGAAACTCAACTTTAATTGGGAAATATCTGCTAGTCTTATAGAGAAAGGCATTACATCCAGCCAAAGGTAGTTAACAGCAACAGAAATCGCATATTTAGCTAACGAGGGCCAAGTAGGAGACATGGCAAACATTACCACGAGTCGTTTGAGAGATACCATCTCGAATGTCATCAACGACATTTGCTTCAGGAGCACGAGTAATTGGGTTCTTCACTGCATTATGCACATTAAGCGCATCCGTTTCAGCGCTGCATACATCGAAACCACCTTCTATTGCCATTCTAACGCCCTCCCTCAAAGCCAAACGAGACACTTAGGATTGCTGCCACGAATAAGATCCTTGGATCAATATTTTCCACGCAACGAGAAATTATCTGATTAAATGCCAACAGAAACAAGATTTTGAGACCACAATTCCATCATAAAGACAACTTTACCCTTCTGTCAAATGTCCCTTACTCAGTAAAGACAACAAGATCGGGCTCCCTCTCATCGAGATCTTCTTCTCCTTGGCACTTCCCCCGTGATGTCGTTTTTCCTCGGCGTTGCAATTGCAAGATCCACCATTGCAGGACTTCGAGAGCCGTGCAATGAGCACGGTTGACATCAGGAGATGCACGACGAGCACAGTCGACTCTGGAACGCGACAAGCAACTCGTCTCCGTACTCCTACCATAGATCCAGCATCTGCCGAGGCAAATCTGGCGTCTCGGCCTTGCATCACTATTCTTCTCCTGTGGCAGCTCCAATAGCAAAGATTCAAGCTCAGTTTACAGTGACGTTCAAGTTCGTGTTTTTCAAATTTTTTATTTTTTTCTATTTTTTATCTGATTAATAATTTTTTATTTTTTTTATTTAATTTTTTGCGTTTGTTGAGGGTATATTTAGTACTATAAAAAAAATATCATGATTATATAAGATGACATTTTTTACAATTAGTTTTTTTCGACATAAATCAATTCAACCTTTTTTTTTAGTGACATATATGTAAAGACTCTTAGCCAAGCATTAGTCTAGATGAGGAGAGACTCGGCCCATAATACACTTGGACATAGCACATAAAACAGTTCCTGTGTGGTCTCGGATCACAACTCCAACGCCAAAGGAATTTGCGCACTCATTAACAGCCACATTGATGTTGATCTTAACAGCCCACGCTTGTGGCGCCTTCCATTTTCCACTAGCCTTGGCCCGTTTCTTCTCCTCCCTCTAGTCAACACTATTTGCCATCAAAAAATCTCATAAGAGTTGTCCCGCCTAAGTCATAACTTTGGCAGCAGCTTTAGCATGGCCCTAATTTCCCATTACGATCCAACCATAAACACCAAACCAGCATTCCAAAAATGGAAACATCATTCCTGCATCCTTTCCTAGCTACATTCAGACAAAGAGAAGAAAATGGCCGACCTTTAAACATAGATAAAAGAGGCCAAAGTGATGATTCCTTCCAAACCTCTTGTGAACCCTCACACGCCTTGAAAGTATGATAGACATCTTCCCTCTCTCCACACTAGGACAGCCCAAAGAAGTCACCACGTCTCTCCTCAATAACCCAGCTCGAGTTGGAATGACTTCTGAAATGCCTTCCAAGCATGAATTTTGACCTTAGATGGAACAGAAGCAACACCCCCCCCGCACACCCCCCGCACCCCCCCCACCCCCTGGCACATCCTCCCTATGGAAGGTGCTCAGCCATTTCTAGCTTGTACCCGGACTTCACAGTATATAAGCCTTTTTTGTCATAGTGCCATAATGGTGAGTACTCTCTGTTTCAGCTGCTTAGAGGAATACTTCAAATAACTTCCCAATCTACTGCCCAGAAAACTTCTTGGATTAAATTCCGATTCCACCACCTTTCTTCCATCAATTCGGCTACAATAAGGTCTCCCCACCCCTCATTCGGAAATGCAATTGGTTTAAAAAGATTTGGTTTAGGAAGCCAAGAATCTTTTAAAAACCTTTACTTTCTCCCTATTTCCAATTCTCCAACGAAGTCTCCAATCAACAAGTCTCTAACCTACAATATACTTCGCCAAACATAAGATGGATTATTACCCATTTTGGCATCTAAAAGGGAGGCGGTTGGAAAATACCTTGCTTTTAATACTCGAGCCAATAAAGAGTCCGGGAACAATAAAATACGCCACTCTTGTTTTGCTACTAAGGCTTTATTAAAGGCCTTCATGTCCCAGAATCTCATTCCTCCATTAAGCTTGGCACGACATAACTTGGACCATCGAACCCAATGAATTTTTGGGTCCTTGCTATTCCCTTCCCACCAAACTGTGAGATAAGAGTTTTGAGTTCTTCGCAAAGTATTGAAGGGATTTTGAAAACACTTATAGCACATATGGAAGTAGCTTGGGACATGGCCTTTATCAAGATTTCTCTTCCACCCACCGAAAACAAATGACCCTTCCATAAGTGAAGTATCTTCCGAACTCTCTCTTGAATAGCAAGTTTAACATATTAAATACATAAATTAATAATAGATCTTATGTACCTTTTTCATATATTGAAGTCTGCAAAAAACCGAGAAGAGAAAATTGTTCTAGAAGAACCTCAACCAACTGGTCTTCTTTGCTATTCTCTATCTACGATTGGAGTGTAGGTGGTCACACGTCGTACAGCCATTCCTCTGGTGACTCTCCTTCCAATAACTTAAGAAAACCAAGAGCTAAGTTTTCATATGTTGAACAATAGCTTTCTGAAAGTTTTAGAGTTTCTCTCAATAGCGTACTCACTGTTTACTTTTCAAATAATCTGAATAACAATGAAAAATAGCTCCCCTTTTATAGTGGTCGGATTTGAGGTTAAACCTTATTATATTCGACTTCAAAATTTAAGTTTGTATCAACTTTTAATCTAAAAACATGTAAACACCTTTTTTTATTTTACCTGCCGCAGTAGATCACACCTTATGCATCGCGGTCGATTGCATGGTTGCAGACTTCGATTATAATTCGAAGTCCAACCTCACAAGCTTATCTGATTGATCCAATCTCAACCAATTAGATAAATTCTATCTTATTTCACCTGGGCATCCTTAATAGAGCCTCAACTGTAATTCAAATAACCTAATAGAAAAGTTATTTGATTAAAATAGTCATATACAGATAAATTCGTACAAATAAAATATTATTCAACTAATTCAACATGTTTGTCTTGAATTAACTCACAAAATTAATTCAACCATTGAATCAATCATGAATTATTAAATCCAATCAACTTGAATTTTAGCCAATCTAATGATTTAACATAAATCATCAATAAATAGGAAAAACACGCCGTATTGTTACAGGATTTATTATGTGCTAGTAAAGGAGACTCGATGAACATATATAGACCAAACTTTTATAATTATAAAATAACATATCCCATATATATATATTATAATTATCAACTCTAACACTACTGTACTAAAAGCTTAGAGTTGCACTCTCAAACTTTATAAAATTACAAAGCTCCAATAAGCTCATCGTCCATGATATATCTTAATATGTAACATCCCCATAGGGTATTTATGATTAGCTTAAAGATAAATTCCGTTTTACCTTTTCAATTATTTTTATCTTATGTTATATTATCTCACCATTAGAATACTTACTATTAATAAATAGTATATTATTCAGTTACACTTATGTATCAGAATAGTTGAGCCCTTTAGTCTTCTAATTACAGGATAATACTCATAAGAAAATATCATTAACTCTACAAAAGAGTTATGGATTTCAAATTTATAAACAATGGGTCTACGTCAATCAAGAGTCATGTCTCTAACATACTAGTATGCATACCATCGTCAAATCAGGATGTCATCTTTTAGTACATCAAAGACATAAGTCAAGAATACGGGCTCATTGTTCATTTCATGATTAAGAAATAACACATATGATTCTTAAAAGTGAATTGATTTAAACAAATGGAATTATTAATCCAATCAATTCAACTTTTTTTGTCCTAATCCAATATATCATTATCTATGACAATATACTAATGTTTCTACTTATGAAGTCCTACTTCAATGACTAATGAGACTTGAAAAATGTACCTTTCTTAATGTTTAAAATCAATCATTCCGCATTAATATTTCTCATAAAACTCCTCAATTACAACAATTTAGTGATAAACAGTGTTTTAGTACCTTAGTGTAAAAATGTGTTTAAAAATATGTTTTTAATGTGTTTTTATGTTTAATAATATTTTTTGTAATTTTTAGAGTCACTTTGGTGTGTAAAATATATGTTTAATTTGTGAATAATCAAAATCGTAAAAATAATATTGTGTGATTTTATTTTGAGTCTTCATGTGTTTGATAGTGTGCTTTGAGTTTTTAAATATGTTCTATTATATTTTCAGTAATTTTTTAAAATATTTTCAAGTCTGAAAAATTATATCTGTGTCAAACCAAAAGAGACTGGAAATTTTAGAAGCTTGTAACTAATTTTGTGTGTTTTAATGTTAAATAAATATTTTGAATATTTTTAATAAATATTATGTTTGTAAAATAATTAATTTTAGCGTGTTTGTGAATTTTAGATTTAAAATCTGGAGGAAAAACGAAGCAAAACAGCACAACAACGAACAAAATCGGACATCAAATGCATCAAAAACAATTAAAAATTTGAATTTAAATATGAAGGAAATGTGGCGTTATGAGAGCCGTTGGATCCGCTACCAAAACAATCTCAGCCATCCGCGTGTCAAGCGTCAACCATTGCATCAGCCGAGGGTCATTAGTGCGGTCCACGTGTCGAAATCTGATTGGCATGTGCATCATACGTGCAGACAAGTCTCACGTGCATCATAGGGTAGTTTAGACAGCGTCGGTTCTCGTGTGATTGTGTCTAGTATTCTCATCCTTTCGTCCATCAAATGTTCATACTCTGACTAATCCAATGGCCAACATGCATAGATCACTGACCCCACTATCGGCCCAATCTTGTGCGTTTTTTTTGACCGTTGGATTACGTAAAAACAGCTCAAATCGCTTCCGTTTCAGTGCTGTCACCTGCCGTGTCACACCTGATCTTAAGCTTAAATTTACACGTTGATGAGACGAATCTCGCGTTGAAAATTGGAGAAAAAGGATCAATTTGATCTGAATTTGCCAACAGTTGAACATTGAAAAACATATAAAAAAATTAGCAAATAGTTAACTTCTTAGCACTATAAATACCAGGCCTTTGATGCCCCGTTCTGCAATCCCTCTTTTGCAGCGTAATGCACTGCTAAATAAATAGTTAATTTTTAATATATTCATTTTTATTTCAATTTTTAGTCTAGTTTCTTGTAAAATATTTCCCAGTTTATGTTGTAAAAATTATGTTCAATAATATCTGTTGCATTTTATTAAATATGTTTTTCTAAATACCTTTCTAGCTGAGGGGAGAGGGGAAAATTCTGACAAAATTATCTTAAATATTTTTGTTTTTTTCTTGGTTTTCTAAGCAGTTGTAATGCCAAAATATTTTCTTAGAAAACTTAGGATTTCAATATTTTCTTAGCTAGAGCTTTGCTAAAATTATGGTTTTGATTTATCGACGACATAAACTAGCACGGATAATGCTTGGGAGGACCTTGATTACTTGTAGACAGAGAATGGCTCGATAAATGCTTAACTTACTATCTTGGTTATTATTTTAGTTAAGTTATGTTGAAATGTTGCCTATTTATTAAGTTATGTTTTTGCTAAATTTTAGACATGGAATGACACAGTAAATACTTGGTAACTCTTGATTTATTGTTGATATAGGATGGCATAATGTATTCTTAAATCAACTAATAAATAAAAAGAAAAACTAAAATATATTTAAGATAATTGCTAGAATGGAACCTTTAAACCTCAGCCTTATTATTATTGTTGTTTTACTCGTCTAAATTGCCGTTGTCATTATCGTTACTTTGCTTAAGTTATTTTAAATTGTCTCCATTTCTTGTTATTAAAGTTCCAAATTATTAAAATTTGAAAAATGAAAAATGTTGTAAAAATATGTAAATATTGTAAATATATTCTGTGAATAATAGATATTAATCCTCAAATTTTTTAGCTTAAATTAAAAGAAAAAGTTAATATAATATATGTACTGGAACTGAATAAATCCTTCTCTGTGGGTTCGACTTTGGATTCACCAAGTAAGTATTGCTTGAGACAACCTTATACTTGGGGTTATTTTAGAATGTGTTAATAGACGCGAGATCAATGACCAAGAGAGATCATCTCTCGTTAGTGATAGAGATAACATAACAATCTTAACATGAACAAAGCACCCAACTTTATTTCATCGTTTGCGGATTCTATTATCTAGACTATCACTTTTAAGCTTTTTGTCTTCCGCATAATCTATCCACCATATGCACAATCATAAAGGATTAGACTGACAGTCTTAGACTTTGTTTACTTATCATACATTCAACAATAGTGAACATAAAGAGGACAATATTTTATATGTGAATAATAAATAAATTCTTTATTGATTAAATGTCTCTAAAAAACTTATTATATTATTTAATCCTTAGAACACCTAGTCTAATTGTTACCATGATTATTGTCGTTAATCTCATTAACAAATCACACGTCCCTACGTTTTTGAACGTGGAAGCTCTCAAAATTAAGATTATTATAACGGCTTGTAATGTATAGCGTTTCGTCCAAAAACAGAAGAGAAAAAAGATCTAATATTATTATCATTATTGTACATAGAAGTTGATCTAGAAATGAAGAAATGGCGGCAAACAAGCTTAATCCGACCATTAATTAATGTCAGGCTTTTAAGCCTCAATTTTCATGGCCCTAATTCAAAATTTGGTCTCCTTTTTACTTTATTTTTTATTTTTACCTTTTGTTGATTACAAGGCTTCTAAGGATCAAGCTTGAGGGGAAATGGTTTAGATTATCCTAACTGAAACATAACACCAAAAAAAAGTAAAAGGTATTTGATAAAATTAGTTCTAACAAAAACTTTTGATTGTTATAATATAAAGCTCTTACATGATATAATGATTAGAAAAAATAAGCTATAGTGTAAAGCTCTTACATATTATAATTTTTAGTTAAAAAATTTCAGTACTTCTAACCGTACTTCTCAAACACCTACAATATAACCATTCAAAGACTAATGGATAACTATAGGACTAAAACAATTTGAAACTTTATGAACTTTAGATGGCACGAAGTGTCACGCTCCGGAGTATGGGAGGTGACGTGGTAGGTTAATTAAGTTAATTAAATAAAAATTTAGTTAAAACATGGGTTTAAGAATTAAGAAATTATTAATGAAAATGTGAATATTTTAAAACCCCTTTTTTTTAAAGCGAGCAAATATATTAATTAAACCATTAAAAATAACAACATAAACAATAAATGAATAATAATAAAAATAGAAGAAAAAATGAGAATAGGTCCCACTGACCCACATTTTATGCACACACATAGTATTGACGATATTAAATTACAACCACAGAAAGTTAAGAATTATACATGCTTTGAATTATTTTTTCTACAACCTATCCAGATCTTCTACTAGTCGCAAGTCCGATCAGCGAACTCTTCTCTGATCCTAAGCTGATAACCACCTAAGGGGTAAGATTTTAAAACAAATAAAAAGTGAGCAAAAGGCTCAGAAGGGGCAAGATTTTAAAACAAATAAAAAGTGAGCGAAAGGCTCAGTAGGACTATAATTTGAAAATATTTAATTTTAAAAGAAATTTCATTATTCAAATAAATATGTAGAAAATAAACTAGAACAAATAAATAAAAAGATGAAAATTTAATAAAAGCTTTCTTTACCAAAACAGTTTAAGTAGGTCGACCAGAAAAATACCATTTTTTTTTCTGGGCAAATCATATATATTTCACCATCGTAGTGGCCTAATTGGATTTCGAGACTTGCCTCCAAGGTCGCACTTTACACGACCCGATCTCTGATATGGCATCATGCCCTTAAATATAATTGTATATATCTTTCTATGATTATTAAAGTCTCTTTTTATCAAATATAATCATTTACATTCATTATAAGGTTTGTTATGAAAAATCTCCTCAATCCTACTGTTTATAAAATTAGTCAAGAAAAATATATTTTCAACGAATCATTTGAAAACATTTTTGTTAAAAATCCCTTTGAGGCCAAAACATTTAAAACTAGCTACCAAGGAAGGGGTAGAAGTCCTACCTCGATACTCGGGTAGGTGTCTCACACCGTAATTTGGGTCCGCTGTACATTAGCTCCGCGGATCCACATACAACCTTAAATGAAAACTAGGTCTATTAGTATCTAGCATGAGATATTGTAAGTTACTAAATCATCTTATGGTGTCTTAGTGTGCCATTTAAGTTTATAAAATCATTTTGTAAAGTCAGAATTTCAATCGGTGTTTAAAACGGTGAAAACGGATGAAAAATCACAAAATTTCTATTATGCCGGTCGGCCTGCCAGTCCCCTGTTTCGGCCGGCTGAATTACACAGTTTGGCCTGTAGGGAAACCAAGTCCAGTCGCCCGAACTTTTTCAGGTTCGGCCTGCCGGTCGTATGAATCCGGCCTGCCGAACATGAACTTCGGCCTACCGATCTAGAAAAATTTTAGAATTTTTCAGGCATAGGATTTTGGCCTCTCGAGTCCAAATCTTCATTTCAACTTGTTTTTCTCAATTCTCAAGCATGGGTAAGATCAATACATGATAGAAAAACATAGTAGATTACTTTTTAATGCTTTAAAACAAATTTTGAACAAAATTTTTAGAAAAATCTAAAAATAGAGAAAAATGAAAAATTTTGGTTTAAATTCATTTTTGATTAAACAAAGCTTGTATTCTAGTTATTCTAAGTTCCTCTAACCTAGATTGAAGGTTTTCTAAGCTTAGATTTCAAAATGCAAGAAAATTTGAAAAATTTAGAGATTTTGAAACTAACCTCAAATCAAAACTTTAAATCGTAGTTGTAGCTACTAAATCTCATTCCCAAGCTTTCAATCCACTAACCTGAAGCTTGAAATCAATTTTTGTTTCAAAAATTTTGAGAGAGAAATGAGAGAGAGTGAGAAAGCGAGAGAGAAAGAGAGAGATGCACGGGGGGAGAGAGAGAGAGTGTGAGTGAAAGAGAGGGAGAGTGAGAGAGATTAAATAAAGGGAAGGTTAGGCAAAACCAGTGAAAGAAAACCGTGCGTGTAGCACAAGGTTTTTCATATGAGACGTGTTTGGTATTTGTCAAATTGTTTTGCGTTCAAAAATTCTAAATGACAAATAAAAATTAATTAAGAGTAATTAAATATTATTAATTTATTCAAATATATCTTTAATTTAAAAATAAATTTAAAACATTGGTTATGGCACACTAATTCACCATTTTACATTCTAATAACACCTAATTAATTTCGGGACGTTACACGAAGAGTTTAGCTTTCTTTGCCATTTCTGGTTTCAAGTAATGTGTAAAGTTAATTCATATATCAAAAAGGCAGACTACATAAAATTAGTTCATACATCGACTTGGAGGACCCTATCATGAGAAAATTAGGTGCAAAATGTAAAATTAATTCATATATCAACTTAAAAACTCTAACCGATTGAAAAAATTAGGTGGCATGATATAAGTATTTTATGTTTTCGAATTTACATATAATATTTTTATACTTTAGATTTATAGCACGTTTAGTAGACGCATATGTTTATGCGACACAAATTGGAATATATATATATATATATATCCGAAGATTAGTTATTGTTTGGGTAGCATTTCTCTAAATTTCTACCATATGTTCACTCCTTAGAAAAGAAACCTTTATATATAAGATATTGGGATCTAAAAAAATGAAGAAGTTAGGAAAAAAACCAAACATGTATGAATTTATTATCTCTCCTAAGTAACATATACATGGTCAAAAGTGTATTTTCCTTTCTTGGTGCTAGAAAATCATGGCGTTTGCTTTTGCATTTGAAAAAGATAATTTTTGGAAATACATAACTGCGTTCCTTTACCATAAAGCAAAGCAAATCTTAGTAACTGAATATTCAGTTGGACAGCATCGCTTGGAAATATGCTCAAAAAATGTGATCCATTCCATAGAAAGTAAAAAGCTAATTGCTATTCCAAAAATTAAAAAAAAAGGAAGCTAATTGCTAGATTACTATTCACATAAACTTAGGCCTATTAAAATTGAAAATGATAAAATAAAAGTTTTGGCTTAGATATTATGTCACATGAACCAAATTAGAAGACTTGTTAAAGAGGCAACAAATAAAAATAAAATAATAATAATAAAAAAAATCAACTCACTTTGTAAAACATTTCATTATTATTATTCCTGCCCGATGCCCATACCTTGGCAGTTCCTTTGTTTCCCAAACACATCACGGCAAGTCTTTGTAGTAATGGACATTACTTCTTAATTTCTGCACCCAAAAAACATTTACACATTCAAAAATCCCACTCTACCTATTAGACTCAAATCTGCTATACAATTTTAATGTCCTGAATAAAATCTAACCAATCGTATTATGATATGCTATCTATAAAATTTGAAATAATGCCTGATTAACTTTTACATATGTTTCACTAAATGAAATGTTATGATATTATTAGTTAGATACTATTTCGGACATCAAAAATTAAAAATTAAACAGGTGATCTCAATCTCTCTCTTAACTCAACCTCACCTATTTCTATATTTTCTTACCCAAAGCCCACTTCACCGAAAAAGGTGCTAACTTCCCCAACTTGTTCGCATTGACAAAAAAGAGAGAAAAAAAAGCATATATTTCCTTATGTCTCCTCTACAGTCCATGTCCCTTTGACATCATACAACCTAATATATCTGAGAGGGTGAAATGAAATTCATTTTTAATTTGTCAAGTTGCCAACCCGAGAGTGACACATGACATCGCTTGTCAACCCCCCAAACCAATTTAATCATCCACTTTTTGTATTTTGTTGAAAAAAATGATACTAGTATATGATCGTAAATATAGAATTCTATCTACTTAATGACTTTGAAAACTTGTACATATTGCTGCAGAAAAGAAAAAAGCTGTACTAATAAAAAAATTGGTCTACAATATAGACAACAAAAAAGCATGCACAAAACATAGTGGTGTATATAAAATAGAAGAAAACTGTAGCACTGAAAAAAAAAATCCTACAAATAGTGGCATTTAATACATGCAACATCAAAACAAAAAGTACATTAATAATTTTTAAAACCTACAATCAATTCTCCTATAATATATATAATATATAGGTCTTTTGAGATTGTACGTTTTCAAGCCGTTGGATTTAGTCAAATAATTTTTTCTACAGATCTGATTGTGATACTCACTGGAAAGTTGCTTAATATGTATTTTATAAAAAAGACTAAACACAAAATAATGTGGCGAAGAGAGATGACAACAGAATACACTTTTCCACCATTAATGGGAATCACAGCAAGAAAAACGGCCTGCAAGTGGGTTTAATTAATTAAAACCAATTGTTTTAAATTTGACTAGGGAAATCTAGGACTCACGTTTTGTCCGAAAAATAGTATAATCTTAACTATTTATCTTATGCAATTTCACAACATGGGTCACTTGCTATTTTCCAAAATATGATAGAACCAATTGACCAAAAATTAGTGCATTGAATAATCCCAAATTCATATTCCTTTGAGCAGAATATGTCATATATATGCTCACAAATTTGATCAATATTCAACGCAAACTTTCGAATGCTCAAAAAGATGAATAATTGAGAACTTTCACTTGGTTGGGGCCTGACCAATAAGATTGTTAATATTTGTGTTACATGAATCTGACCAAAGTGGAAATATGTTTTGCATTAGATTATGCTTAGTCCTCTGGCCTAAAATGCATCGGGAGGCTTTACATAATAATAAGTTTGACAACACTTTCAAAACCGAAATGTTTTATGTGTACAAAACAGTTTTTAGAAGGTCAAATTTTCAAGTCGCCATATATAGATTCTAGCTACCGTTAAAACGAGTCGAATGTCAGCTAGAACAAGTACAACTATAAGGAGGTTAATACCGAAAACGGTTAAAAAATTAAAAAAAAATGAAATCTTGTAACTAGTCGCAAAATTATATAGAAAATTTTTATTTATCCTATGTCTATGATTATTTGTTGAAACTTTTTATATGTGGAATTAAAATTAGGGGACTTTTCAAGCGGGAACCTCACAGTGGTATACCTTTCGAAACTATTAGAGGTGATTTTTATATATTTGATAGCTAAAAATCAAATACCTATCGGTGAGTATTTTTTTTGGTTCTTACTGAGAAATTGTCTTAAACCTATACACAAAGACAAGACTGTCTTTGTACTCGACATGGAAATGGAAAATACCTCCTTTTGTTTTTACTCATGTGCCAAGATTTCATGTATTGTTATAATTACTATTAGTTTTTGGGTACCTTAGAAAGTCAGCCATATATGTCAAAACAGGAGAGATAAAATAGCAATAATATGATGATTATACTA
>CAMOHE010047044.1:0-41432 GCA_946598075.1 Artocarpus hirsutus
AGATTCAAGCCAAAAGAAAAAAAAAAATCATTTTGCTTTTGAAGTGGAGTTAATATGAGTTTACTTTTTTTTCCCAAAAAAATATATCAGTTTAAAATTGGGTTGGAGCCCTACCTTTTTGTTTTTAATTTACTTTTCACTCAATTTATTCCTTCCTAATTATTAGGAATTTGACTTCAATTAAAATCATGCAGAAAAACATGAAAAGAGTATTTGAAAGAATTCTATTATAAGAGAATGTTAAATTCATGCATAGTAAACGTAGTGAGTGATCAAATTTTTGTAGAATTTCATTTTGATGTACCTTTGATTTAATTTAATCTTCAAAAAACAACTTTTAGCTCAGTAGTTTAGTAGTCTTGTTTATTATTGTCATTTATTTGTGGTTTTTTTTCAAAGTTTTATAATTGTAATGTTTGTATTGAAAAAATGAAAAAATTTCATTTTAGTACCTTGTGTTATATCGAAACTTGAGTTTGGTATTTTTTATTTTGGATAATTTCATGACGGCACCTTGACTTTTGATTTTTTTTTTCAGTAACTCTAAGTCCTTTTTTTGAAACACGAAAAGATAAAATTACTCTTTTTATAAAATGTAATCAATTGACGTAAATTTTGAGTAAAAAAATTGTTATGCCTACATCTAAGCACTCAAATACCCAAACCCCCAACCAATCGCCCTTTTTGAATTTTTTATTACTTAAAATTTTGATTAACTTATTATATTTAATAAAAGAACAATTATGTCTTTTTGTATCTAAAAAAATCTAAAGTATTAAAAAAAGATTATTTAAAAAGTCAAAATGTCAACATAAAATTTTTTAAAATAAAAAATATTAAATTTATATTTTAATATAACAAAAAAAGTATTAGAACAAAATTTTCTCCAAAAAAAAAAAAAAAAAACAGGCACAACGTACGACAATAATTTTCTTCTTTTGCACTGCAATTTGGCTCCTCATCTTTCCCGTCAATTTCAGCCTTAAATTAAGCGGTTGAAGTTAATATTTTGGCCACCGATTCCCCAGGAGACTTTTTGTTAAGGTGGAAAAAGAGAAAAATAAAAAAGAGAGAGAAGAGACAGAGAGAGAACTTCGTGCAGCTTCCTCTTGTCGTTTTCTTATCCTATTGTCAAGGAAAACAAATGCAAAGCTATCCCACCAAAGGACATCGATGTAAATGTAAATGGGAATGGGCCCTACTTGGAGGACGCTCCACATGGGCTTTATTGAAGCTTTTCACATCATTTATGAATAATCATAATTTAATATAACAAGTTGGTTGACTTGTTTTCATTACCTCCAATGTTTGACAACCATGGCTTATGCTCAAATTGATACATTGATACGAGTAAAAAGTGAAGAGAAAAAAAATATTAGAAGAATTTTAAAATAAAAATTGATATAATAAAATGTGTGGTAGAAAAGAAATTAGAATAGAATAAAAAAATAGATAAAAGAAATGACACGTGGGTTTCATCAAAATTGATATCTTTAAATATGGATAGATTTTGTGAGAAAAAAGTTTGACAACAATGCAAAGAAAATAAAGTTATCAATTTATCTTTTTTTATTGAAAATTCTAACAAAAAATTTGGACAACAAATTAAGAAAATAGCTAAATAATATTTAAACAAAATGATAATTGTATTAATAGTATTTTTTTATTCCTTTAGTTTTTCTTGCAATACCAAACAATAAGAAACAAAATCATTTTTTTTACTTTCACATACCAAACAAAGGAAAAATTAAAATCGTTCATTTCTTTTTTACCAAACAGAGCATTAATTAGGCCTCTATGTACAGTCTGCTATGTTTTAGCTTTAGAAACAGGGATATTTTGAAGTTTTTGTTAGCTCAAAAATCTTGTTCAATTTTAAATCTGTTATTTTTTATACTTCTTGTAAAGATCTGACATTATTTATTTATGAGCCAATATAATCTGCTTATTTGGTATAATTTTTCGATATATTAATGCCAATTTCACAAAAGTTATGTCCAAAAGATATTGACCCCATCACCACACGGGAAAAAAATAATTTAATAACAACAACAATAATTATTAATATTATTATAATGAAACTTTGAAGAAATGGCTTAAACTAATTATAGAGGATCTCTCTTCTAACATTACGGTTTTAGAAACTCCTCTTTCACAAGCATATCTTTTTTTTCTTTTTTTTCTTTTTTTCTTTTTTTTTTTTTTTTTTTTTTTTTTATGTGCTTTAGAAATTATTCCTACAAACAGATAAGCCTAGCAAGGAAAAAGTAAAAGAGACATGGAACCCACTCGCAAAATATTGCTTCTTCATTTGAAATATAATAATAATTATTATAATAATTTAACAAAGACTTTCACTTTTTTGATTTCCTTTTACAATCTGAGAAACAGAACTAAAAAGAAGCAAAACTACTTAAAATGATATACATATATATATATATATATACATATATATTGTTTTGTAGAATATATTTTCTTAGTTGACAAAGTAATCAAGATAGACAGCCGGCAATTCTAACTAATTCATGTGCAATTACGTAATCAAAGGCATATCTTCAGAAGCCACTAAAAATGTCTCCCTTTCATAACTAATATTTTTTTTCTCCATCAAATTACTTGCTATTTTGGCACCGCCGATGAAATTTTACTCATTAAAACAAACATTCAACAAACTAATATTTAATGTTGCAAATCACATCTTGTTCAAGTATGTATCTTTTTTTTTTTTTTTTGGGTCAATAAATTAAAAAATTTTCCTCACTGGTTCAAAATCCTACATCATGTACACAATTACTATTTCCAAATTTGCATGTCTTCCAAATGTATTTGGTAAACAAATGTATTTGAAAAACAAAGTTCTATAGAATAAAAGGGCAATTTTTTTTTTTCAAAAATGCGTTGTTCCTTTCTCTACAAATGGAGGATGCTCTTACATCTCTCTCCCATTAATAGGACTAATATTTGTTATTTAATGCTGATTTAACTCTGTGTCAACTCTAGATTTGAGGTGTCATTCTTGAGAAATAACCCACCTCATAGACTTGGGCACTACGTTTTTTGCATGATAGTGAGAGTTATTGCTTAAAACTGTAAGGTAGTATATAAGAACTTTCTATTATTTTTAATTAAAAAATTGGTTAAATTAATTAATACCAAATAGGCCTTTTCTTTTCTTTTCTTTTTTCTTTTTTTTGGGATGGTGGGTGGGAAGAATCTACTGCAAATTTCAAGTGGATGTCTGCAACCACAATTCAGAGTCATCTTTAATTTGGTACACTACCAGCCCTGAAATTTTGAGCAATACGCATTAACATCCACTTCTTTAACTATTTATTGGCCACTAAATACTAAATGAGCTTTCTATTTACATGCCTAGGACTTTGGAACCAAATTTAACACTTGTAGATCTGTTTCTCATCTGATGCTCGTCATTATCTGAAACAGAAATGGCATTGAAAGTTAAACAAAAAATGTGCAATTCGATGTGTGCCTTTTCTCTTTCATTTATGACTAGGAAATTTTCTCTGAACACAAACAAAAAGCAAAAAAAAAAATCAACGAAATTCTAGAATTCCAGCTAAAAAAGGGAAAAAACTGAAATTGACGCAAAGGATTTTGTTTAGCGTCGAAAGTGTCCAAACCGGTGTGAAATGGAATAGGCTCATTTCGCTAAGTTGGGCTAAACTCATTACATTGGGGACTGAGTTGGGGTTTTAGGGCTTCAGTTTGAGGCCTACAGGCCCAAAGATCAATTCATTTTGTATAAAATTGCAGGCCATGTCTTTTTGGGCTGAATAGAACTGTTACCAAAATCGTTTGCTGAAGCATGAAGCGTTTCTGTTATTTTATGTCAACTCTTCCTTTCATGCCAAGGGAATGGAGAGTAAAAAGAATAGAGGTTTAGAAAGATAAAAAAAAATAATGAATAGAGGGCTTTACATTAACTCTCCATGTTCTTTGTAGGAGAGGAGAGTTCAAAATAATAATTATTTAAGTTGTTTGAAAACATCGTCAAAACTGTAATTTTGTAATTTCAATCAATTTTTCTGTCCTGTTTTCTTTCAAATATTATAATATTTTTTGTTCTAGTTTACGGTTTTAACTACGTTTCCAAATGCCTTAATTATATTATCTGTTTTACTAACATCAATCCCGCAACCAAATAATAGAATGACCTTTTCCCTCCAATCAAACACACTGAAATCTTACCTCACAATTAAAAAAAAAAAAGAAACAAACAATTAAGTTATTTGAGATTTGTCTTCAGTCCTTCCTATAATGTAACATGTAGAAGTAAAAACAAAAACAAAAACATAACATAATATTTATTTTACGTAACAATAATTTCAAAAGATATAAAACTCTTATGCGATAAGTTTTTTTTTTATGTTTTATTATACCTTTCAAACTCATTGATACACGTAGCAAATACCATGTTACACTTTACTTGTTCATTTACATACATACATACATATGATTGGTCCTTGGACCTTTCCTTAGCTTCTAATTTTTGTTTCGTGTAGTTAGTTATTATCAACCAATCTACCAATGCATCATCTTCCCTTTATTCAGTTCTGTTGTACTTGTAGCTTGCAGGAGATAAGTTGGACGAAACTACAAACCAACTTAACAAGAAGTCAATATTCAATAACTCGTTTAGAACAGTGCGCAGCTTTTGTTCCAGATTTACCAAGCAAATTGGTTCTGGTTCGTATATGCCAAGATCTTATATAGTATATTAATAGTGTAGAATAAATTACTAACAATATAATATAGTATAAGAAACAAGAAGGACTTTGAGGCTAGAACTAGTGCCATAGGAGAAGGGAAAGAAAAGGAAAAACAGTAGTTAATTACTTTATTTTTGGTAGAATACGATAGTTGATTATTACTTATTACTTAGCAATGTTCCCTAATAATTAGCAAAGGCTTTTTACCATAAAGTTAAATATTGATCTAAGAGCACAAACGGCTCCTTGATTGACGTTAATGGAGCACCATCAGCCTTTAATTGAACAAAGGGGAAGCCTAAAAAAAAAAGAGGAGAAAAAACAACAGAGTTTATTGTAATTTTTGGCCAATTTGATCACGTGCATGCACGTGATCCCAAATATAAGCCGATCCTGCTGAACCCTTTTTTCTTTTTTTTTTTTGAGGGATTTTTTTTTTGGTTTTATTTATATATAAAGGTTTTTATGCAACCTTTAGACTGACATACTTTGCGTACCAAAATTGTTTCTAGTGTAGAAACTTGAGAGAAACCATCTTTAGTCATAAAACAATTCAAAAGATTCCTTCTTTAACTTCTCTCTCTCTCTCTCTCTCTCTATCTCTCTCTGTCCTTTTCTTTTTCTTTTTCTTTACTATTGTTTTACCCTCTAAAAACAACCTGCACTTTAGCTTGTGTCTTTTAATTTGTTTGTCTTATATGAATAGAGGGCTCTCTGCCCAATCTAAAAGGGAAATTTGAGATTGTTGGTTGCCACTTCTCTGAAAGTAGTGTTCTTTCTTTTCTTGGTGTAAACGAATGTGAAATGGTACTCCTACAAGCAACAAATACAAATTAAAAAGAAAGATACAATCTTAGAAGCATAATTTCCTACGCTTTTAAGTTCCTTTGACGTCAGACACATGCAGAAGCAGAATAAAGGACTCCTTATTAGACAAAGGACATGCATTTTGTCCTTCCTGACAAGTCTTGGTATATTTTTAACCACCTAATTAATTTTTGAACGGTTTAATTTATGCTTAAAAATAATTCTATATTACACCTTGTAAATTTGTAACGGTATTGTCACATGTCAAACTCTTTGAAAAGTAGCTCTGACAGGACGATGCGTAGAAGAGCTCCCAAATATATACTATAATTAGTAGGTTGAGTTGGCAAATCAACTATGAAGACCAATTATTATGCTCCTGCAATATCAAGTCAAGTACATGGAGGTATAATGAAATTTCCATCAAGGTCTAGCGGCGCCTTCTTATTATTATAATTTAGCACTGGGATATGCAGCATCCCACCTGTTCTTCGGCTGAGAGATAAAAACCATTATTTTAAAATTTAGTCATAAATAATGTAAAATTTTTATATATTATAATAATAATAAAAAAATATTACAGTATAAAATTTTTATATGCTATAATATAAGTAGTTTTTAATTTTTTTAAAAAATACTTAAAATTATAATTATAGTTGTAGTTTAAAACATTCTAATATAAAAGTTTTATATTATAATATTTTTTTTACTTAATATATGAAAATTTTATATTATTTAATAATTACAATCATAATTCTAACAAAAAATTACCGGACATGTTTTATCATGAGTAAACACATAACATTCAATCACTTGCTGTTATTACTTTTTTTTTCAGTCAAACTATATCCTCATTCTACCATTTAACATCTACATTGATAGATTTAAACTACAAATGCATATCGAAATTCTAAGATTTACATTAATCTAATTTTTCAATCATTGGACGATGAAACAAGGAAAAAAAAATAATTAGCATTAAAAAATCATTAGCAGATAAAAGCTAAAAATATTTTCAACTGAAGAGAAAATATCGATTCTAAGTCCTATTTAATAACGAAAGTTTGGACTATACATACCCAAGGTAAGATAAGCCAACGTAGTGTTAAGTATCACAAGATTAAATTAGAAATTTGATTTCACAAGAAGAGAGTGTCATATTATTTTTATGCCCTGACCGTGCACCTATGGCAAGTGCCTAACCTTGCGAGCTGCTCCTAAATAGGCAATCATGTAGGGACTTACATTGTAAAAAATAAAGGAATGAAAAGTAAAAATTTATTTTGTTTACAGGGTGTGAATTATCTTGGCTGATCCTAAAGGTAATTGCTACAAATTATTAACCATTTTAACCAAAAGCATTTACCTCAACGGACATTATCACTAAGAGCAAAATGATTGCTTAGAGTTTAACCTAGCATGAGTTGTCAAAAAGACTATTATATCACCCGACAATGGAAAACAATATATTTTTCGGCAGGAATTGTACATGATATTCAACAATAAAAAGTCAACATTGTATTTCTTTGTCCCTGATTTGCCCACACCAAAGATATAGATATTATTGTGACCTAGGTTATTCTTGTTGTTAATGTGACTGTTGCATCTCAAATGTTTACTAGCTTGGGATCCGTACAGTGAGACTACTTTATTATTTTAATTATATATATAGGATTTTGTTTCCATCTATTTGGATGAACACTTTATCCATGATGTGGCAGATGATTAAATAGGAAAAGCATCACTATATTATATCCTAATAGATCCACGTGGCCATAATAGAAGTTATTAATTGAAAGTGATTATTGTTGCAACTGGTTTTTTCCAGCGCTCCATCGGATATGACTGGACAAACTTGTGATTTTTTACACATTCCAGTGGCTAATTTATCTTGAGTTTTCTGCAGGTTTATGGTTCCAGACGATAACGTATCTTTCAATTATAAAATGTAATTGAACGTAACTTTGCATATGTTGATCTAAACGGATGCGGTACGAAATTAGTTCTATTGCTCTATCTTTCATACAAAATGGAAGAAAGAAATCAAGATTTACATAGTCAATAGTTTAAACTCATTCAGAGTTAGGGTAAAAAACAACCATATCATATCTGCTAATACATTCTTTTTTTTTGGAAAGGTGGTACTAGTAACAAAATATATATATATATATATATATATATATATATATTTTGTTCTTAAAAAGAGAATAAATCATTTGTAGTTGGGATGTTGAAACTAAGTGTACTAATATGATGGATGATATGTGTAACACCCAGAAAATTTAATTAAACGTAATTAGTGTTTAGATGGTGGATTAATATGCCATGATGTAAATTTGAACTTAATTTAAGTATTTTATGATATTTCAAATTTGTTCCATTTTTAATTATTTTTATATGTTATTTTGAACGTTGAAACAAAACAATTTGTCAAATGCCCAATGCGTCCCAACAGCAAACTGGGTGTCCGAGCACACGGTTTTTTTAACGCCCCGAAATTAATTAAGTGTTATTGGAATGTAAAATGGTAGATTAGTGTACCATAATGAATATTTTAAACTTAATTTGATCATTTTGTGGGATTTTTGAATTAATGTTATTTTGATTATTTTAATGAGTTTTAAATCACTCTTAATTATTTTTAATTGTTATTTTAAATTTTGAAACAAAAGAATTTATCAAATGACCAACACGTCCCACTTTGAAAAACCACGTGCGAAACGTGGTATTGTTTGAAAACTGCCTTCCTTTTTCCTTTATAAAATCTCTCTCTCCTTCTTTCTTTCCCTCATTCTCGCTCTCCCTCATCCTCTCTCTTTCTTTCTCCCGGTCTCTCACTCTCTCTCACTTCTCTCTCAAAATTGTTAAAACAAAAATCAATTTCAAGCTTCAGGATAGTGGATTAAAGGTTCGAGAACGAGATTTGGCAACCACAACTACGATTTAAAGCTTTGATTCAAGGTTAGTTTCTAAATTTCAAAACTTTTTTAATTTTTTAAATTTCTTGGCATTTTGAAATTTAAGCTTTCATAAGCTTAGAAAACCATCAATCTAAGTTAGGAACATAGAATAATCAGGATTTAAGCTTTGTTTGATCAAAAATGAATTTAAATCAAAATTTTTTATTTTTCTCTATTTTTCTCTAACTTCGAGATTTTTTCAAAATCTTTGTCCAAATCTTGTTTAAATTGGTTTAAAAGTATTTTATGATATTCGTCTATCATCTATTAATGTTACCCATGCCTGAGAATTGAGAGAAACAGGTTAAAATGAAGATTTGGGCTCGGGAGGCCAAAATCCTGTAACTGAAAAATTTTAAAATTTTTTCAAATTGGCAGGCCGAAGTTCATGTTCGGCAGGCCGGATTCATAAGTTCAGCAGACCGGATTCATACGACCGGCAGGCCAAACCTGAAAAAGTTCGACCGGCCAAACCAGGGCGACCGGGCATGGTGAGATTTCATTATTTTTTACCCGTTTTCACCATTTTGAATCCTAATTTAGATTTTAACAACATAGTATAATTTTATAAACCCAAATGGCACACTAGGACACCATGAGATAGTTTAGTAACATATAATATCTTAAGCTAAATACTGATAGACTTAATTATTATACATTTAAGGTTGCTCCTAGTTTCGCAGAGCTGACGTATAGCGGACTGGGATTGTGGTATGGGACACCAGCACGAGTATTGAGGTAGGAGGTAACCCAGTTTTTAAAATGATTTGGCCTCAAAAGAGATTTTAACAAAAATGTTTTCAATGATGAATTAAGGAAAAAAGGATTTCATTGACAGTTTTTTTATAAACAGTATACTGAGGAGATTTTCATAATAAACCTCATAATGAATATAAATGAGAATACTTGGTAAAAAAAGATTTTAATAATTATAAATATATATATATATATTAGGGCAAGATACCATATTAGAGATCGGGTCGTGTAGTGCACGACCTTAGAGGCAGGTCTCGAAACCTAGTTGGTTCACTTCGTTGGTGAATATTTTAGTTTGCTAAGAAAAGATAAAAAGTACTTTTTGGACGAACTGTTTTTAATAAAATCTATTTAAATTAATTAATTTATTTAACTTTATTTCCTAAGATGAAATTTTATTTAAATTATTTATCTGTTTTAAGATATAATCTTATTGAGCCTTTCGCTTACATTTTATTTGTTTCAAAATTTTTCTCCTCTAGGTGGATATCAGCTTAGGATCGAAGAAGAGTCTACAGATAGGACATTCGAGCAGCAGGTTATTTATATTATATAAATCAAGTCATGTGTAACCTTAACTTTCTTTTCTTCATTTTGGACTGTGGTTGTAATTTGATATTGTCAGTACTTTATGTGTGCACAAATGTGAATCAGTGGGACCCATTTTCATTTTTCCTTGTTTCTTTATTATTTTCTCATTGTCCACTTTTTATTTTTATTTTTTTAATTATTATAATTGCCTGCTATAAACAAAAGGTTTTAAAATTATCATATTTTTATTAATAAATTTTAATTCTAAAACCCAAGTTTTAACTAAATCTTCACTTAATTATCTTAATTAAATTGTCATGTCACCTCCCGTACTCTAGGGTAGGGTGTGACAGTTTTGCTATGTAAACCACCATTCCCTTCTCTATTTATTCTCTCTCACTCCCACTGTCCCTCACTCTCTCTCAGGTTCTGTCTCTCTCTTTCCCTCTTTCCCTCACACTGCTCTCTCTCCCTCTCTTCATTTTGATTTAAATCTCTGAGTTCGAGCTTGATTCTTAGCTGGATTGGGAGGTGAGAAACACGATTTGGGCGTCCACAAATCGTTTTAAAGCTTCACTTTGAGGTTAGTTTCATTATTTTTCAAATTTTGAAAAATTCGTTCTAAATTTTTCAATTTCTTTAAAATGTTGTGATTTAAGTTTCTTGAGCTTAGGAAACTCCTATTCTAAGTTGGTAGGACTTGAATTAACCAAAAATCTAGCTAGGCTTGATTTCATGAAATTTGGATTAAATCAAGTTTTTTTCTTTTTCTTCATTTTCAGATTTCCTTGAAAATTTCTATGTAAATCTTGTTTAAATGTGTTTACATGTATTCTATTGTGTTTGTTTATCATCTATGAACATTATATATGCTCTGGGACTTGGAAAAAACAGGTTTTAATTTGATTTTGGACATGGGAAGGCCGAGAATCGAAGTCTCGGCCCTCCCATATTTTTCTAGTTCGATAGGCTAGATTCATAAGTTTGACAAGGCAGATTCATCTGGTCGACAGGCCAAACCTGGGCCAATTCGGCAGGCTGGTTCCAGTTGGTCGGCAGGCCAAACTGTGGAGTTCGAAAGGCCGAACCAAGGGTTCCGGCAGGCCAACCGAACCTTGTGAAAAATGACATTTTTCGCCTGTTTTCACTATTTTAGACCTAGATCAATATTTTGACCATATAAAATGATCTTGTGAACACTAAATGCATACTAAAACACTATGGGATAGCTTAGGAATGTACAATACCTTAAGCTAGGAATTGATAAATTTAGTTTCTATCTAAGGTTGTTTGTGATTCTGTAGAGCTAACATATAGCGGATCGAACTGCAGTATTGAGCTTTGGTACGAGGTATCGAGGTAGGATTTCTATCCCTTCTCTTTGGTAGCCATGATTTTAAAAAGGGATTGTCCATAAAGAATTTTTCCTTCTTAAATGTTTTCTATGAATGAGGTTTCCAGTATATTTTCATTATTGGTTAAATAATGAACGATCATAATAAATATAATGAGAATGTTCGGCAAAAGAGACATAATCATGATATGACACTGGATGTGTCGGTTGGTACCGTCTGGAATGATAAAATAGAGCATGATGCCATGTACAGAGATCGGGTCGTGGGGAGCGAGACCATGGGGTTAGATCTCGAAACCCAATTGGGCTACTTCGGTGGTGATTCATGTAGCTTTGCCTATGACATAATGAGACGATCTATGAATGAGTAAAGAATTAATTGGTATGAATAAGAATTATTCGGTTTCACTTTGTTATCTGTTTATTTATCTGTCCCGTGTTCCTACTTTTATTTAATTATGAATATACGTGTTTAATTTAAAATGTTTTTGAGAACTTAATCCTACTGAGCCTTTCGCTCACATTTTTCTTGTTTTAAAACTTTCCCCCCCTTCTAGGTGGAACTCAACATAGGGAGGATTGAAGAACTAGGAAGAAATTACAGGATTAGGTTACTATTTCCTAAGATATCTGTAAACAAGGCATGTAATGTTTTAATTCATTTAACTTTTTTGGACTGTGGTCATGTATTTAATATTGCTAGTACTATATGTGCACTCTAAAGTGGGTCTGGTGAGGCCCAATGGTATTTGTTTATTTAATATTTTTCTCATTCACGTGCTCGCTTCTATGCATTTTATAAATAATCGTTAAGAATTTTAACAACTTCTTATTATTATAGTTAATGTTTAATATAATTTAAAATGGAAATTTTTACTTAATTTATTTTATTTAATCTAATTAATCCGTCATGTCATTCCCTTAATTTTGAAGCGTGACAATATGTCTGCTCCAAATCGTATTCAGGTAGTGGGAAATTGGAGGAATTGTTATACTGCCGATAGTTGTAGTAGTGGCTGCCTCTGGTAGAGTGAATGGAAGGCCTATCCATACCATTATTTTCATTTGACGGATTGTTGCAATGCATTGTCGGTGTATAATGTTGGGTTGATGTCGGAGATGTAGTTTGGTATATTTGAATTATTAGGGTTGTTGTACCATCTATTCTCTAACTCTTGGAACGTTTTTGTGGGTACGTTTACTTGTTGTGGCCATACCTTTGCAAGTGGTTTGAGTAATTCTTGCATGTGGTTGATTACTCAAATTAAAAGTCAATCTTGATAGTTTCATCCTTGTCTTCATGCGGAACGTTAAAACTTTAGTGGCATAGTATGATAATTTGTTGAAATCTCAAGATAATGAGACGTTTTGAACCATCTCGATAACCATCTGAGGCAATTTATATGTACTTTTTCTCTAATTTTTTCTTGGTTTAGTAATATTTTTGTAACGTGTACCTCCTTTTTTTTTTGTGGCACTCTTAACTACTATTTTCTCTATATACTTTTTTAATATTTTTTGCCATATATATATATGTATGTATATGTATAAATTCAGCATTGACTAGCCCCAGAGTGATTAAAATTAAAGAGGATATGATAAGTGGCAATTCTTAGGGACAATATTAGAGATACCAATTATACTATTAAGCATCACATACTGGTAAAAGACAGACTGACAGTCATAAAAATGACACATCTCGTTAGCTTAGGCCTTAGAATATTCATCTTCAACAAAAACATTTATTTATTCGTTTTCCTATAAACAATTACACATATATACGACCAACTACACAGAGAACGAGATTTCTTATTACATACTACCGAAAGAAAAAACTGATGAGATCCAAAATTCTGCAGGAAAAATGGAAGACACATGCATAGGTGTAAATCAAGTGATTATATATATACACACACACACATTTAAATATAAATATTGAAAGATATGAACCTCCAGAAAATCTGTAGTAGAAGAAATTAGGGAGCAGAAAGATTTGAACTGAGTTCTAAATAGAGCCGGCAATTTTGGACACGGCACAATGACACGATACGAAAACGACACGAGATAAATGGGCTTGGACTGCACGCTTATTAATTGGGCCATAAATGAGTTGGCACGAATAACATAAAAATAAAAAGGCTGTATTCGTGCTAACACGTCTAATACACCTTAACACATTTAATTCAACGGATAAACATATCGACATGGCACGACACGACCTGTCCGATTATAACACATTTAAACTTAAAAATAAAAATATTTGAAATATTTGTAGTAGGTTAGTATTAATTAGATATTGTGTTTTTGTTAATTTTTTATTGGCTTTTTTTAATTTTTTTAATTTTTAGTTAACTGGGTCATAAACGTACCATATGCGAGTTGTTATCATGTTAACCCGTCACGGCCCACTTAGTAATCGTGTTGATCGTGTCGTACTGTGTTACACATGCCATAAGCGAGTCGTGTTTGTGTTTACATTTATTGCACATTTATTATTCGTATCGTATTCGTGTTTGGCTTAAACATGTCGTGTTGTAAACGTGCCAACAATAATACGTTTACTGCCAACCCTAGTTCTAAGCACATTGTTGGTGCATATGGGATGGTATACATTCCACACATTTATGTTACTTAGGAAATCATAGCAAGTGCCAAGGGTGGTGAAAATAAATAAATGGTCCACAACTACAAGTAAAATCGAAGAAAACAGAATCAGTGGCGGAGCCGTTAGATATTCTTTTCAATGAGGACGCTATGAAAAAAATAAAGATAAAAAATTTTATTAAACGGTTATATTAATATTCATGAGTGGGGCATATAGTTATATGTTTTCTTATAAAATGAAAACATGACAACATTTTTTTTATTATTCAATAGGAGTATAATAAAAATTTTTCTTATGAAACAAAAGTAATTCTAGATTTTTTGAAAATATTTAAGACTAAGATATAATTTTTAAAAAATAAATAGGGGAGCGTGTGCCCACCGTTACTTATGGTTTCCTTTTTTTTTTTTTTTTTTTTGGTGTTGAGGAAAAACACAATTATGTTTGAAAGCATGCAGGGAAAGAATTCCCTTGGCGTGATTGTGAATCATCAAACCAACCAAAGCCAGCAATCGCTTTTATAATGAACTGTGTGACCCAGAAGTTATCAACCATTTTACCCACACAAAAATATTAATTAAAAAAATCTGTTTTTTATTTTTTTTTATTTTTTATGTCGTCGTTGTTGTTGTTGTAATCATTATTTATGACTTATCTCTTTTTCAGTGCTGTTTATTAGTCTTAATTAAAGTGATGAAAAACGCCTAGCATAAAAGAAGAAGGTAGAAGAACTTAAAAAGTAGAAATAAGTTTTTTTAAAAAAACATGGCTCTTGCACAATTGGTCACTAGTTTCGTATATGTGTTGCAGTTAGGTCTATATTCTCCTTTTTTTTTTTTTTTTTTTTTTTTTTTTGGTGTGCCGCATTTAAGTCCTCAACGTAAGTCCTTTTGCCCATTTCCAACCCCTTTTCTTGTTAAATGATCATGATTATCTGTAAAGTACATGACCCCTTAAAGGGAAATTTCAGTAAAAACAAGAAGCTTATATTTGCACTAATGACCTATAACCTTGTACCCTTGTCACAAATTGGTCCTCAATCTTTGTGTTTTGATAGTTACATCCCCACCTCCTATTATTATGTTGGAATATTATTTTGGCCAAACTATCTCGGATGCCTTTTGTCAAGCGCTAATGATATATTTGATAGAAAAAGTAATATATATATATATATATATATATATATATATATAATATGTTGCAATTTGTGTTTGGCTTGACTAATGACAATCCTATACCATAACATACCAAGAGGTTGAAAGGCCGACAAGTTTGTGGTTTAGTAGGAAAAAAAAAAACTAAATGACAATCAAAATCACATATGTGACAAAAAAACCTAGACACTAAAAGCATATTCAATGCAATGTTAAACTGATGTATCACTGATAAATTTAGCATTTGAATGGAAAAAAAATTCTCTAATATAATATTATTTTAAATGCTAAATTTGCTATATGCTAAACTTTGTGATACATTTGTCACAAAGTTTAGCATATAACAAATTTGACATTTGATTTTTATTGGTTGATAAATTAACTTTTTTCTTTTAATTATTACTTTCTTCTTTTTAGTAAATTTAATATTAAAAGCTTACTTTTATAGGTTTTAAGGTTTAATATTATCATAGATGGCAAATATAGCATTCTGTACATTGGAGCTTAAAATAAAATAATACATTAAACATGTTATTTTTATATTTTTTAATGACAAATATAGCATTGACATTGACATCTACATTGAAAAATAAAGAAGGGTGCGAAACGTTAAATAAATATTCCCAATAAAAGTGTCTTAAAACCAAACAAGACGGATAATAGTGGTTTTAGATATAATCTAAAGATGACATTCTCATTTCAATTCCCGATAAAAGTGTCTTCAAACCAAACAAAACGGATAATAGTGGTTTTAGATATAATCTAAAGATGACATTCTCATTTCAATTCTTAAAAAAATAAAGATTAGTAAATATTTATAATTAAATACTTCTCCAATAAAAATTGAAAAAAAAAACCCTTTTTCTTACTTGCCTTAAGGAAAAAAAAATCCCGTTCCCCAAAAACACAGATAAACAAACAAATAAATAGCACACACTTGCAAGATACGAATTTAAGACTGTAACGGAAATAGCAAGCTTACGGCGGGAAAAAGAAAGGAAAGCATAGCCACCAAAGCAAAACCTTGAGAAAGCAATCTCTCTCTCTCAACCATTTTTGTGTCGGAGTATAGAAGCTAGAACGGAGACACAACCTCTCCCATAAACAGTTAGACACAATCTCTTTCTTTCTCTGTGTGTGTGTGTGCGCATATATATATGTGTGTATATATATATATATATATATATATATATATAACACTTTACGTGAAGAATATTTTTGTCATAGACAGATCATTGAATAGAAACAACTGGGAATCTCTTGAAGCTCTATCTGATCATATTCATTCTACATAAATTTCAGGTCTCAAGGAGGGACTTTATTATAATTCCTTCAAAGTCAAAAACCAAAACAAAAGAAGAAGCAGGAGAAGAGAATTCTTCCATTTATTATCATCGGTAAGTGTTATTTACATATTTATTTATTTTTAAATTTCTCCAAGTTCAGAGTTTTGTTTGGCAATGGAAAATTTGACTTGGGTTTGGATTCATATAGATAGTGTTGTATAAATTCCTCTTTCTAATTGAATTTCTGGGTAGATTTTTTTTTTTTTGGTGAGTTTGTTGCTACAATTGAGGAGAATCTTCACATTTTTGTGTGGATGCTTAATAGGAAGGCATTGCTAGATTCTCATTTCTTCACAAGTAATGAGAACAAAACAACTTGTCATTTTTTTTTTCTTACGCCAACTCCCACTTTTTGTGAAACTATAGAAATGAGGCCAATGCATGAGCTTTCTCCTTTGGGTTACTTGTGGTTTGAGGAATAGAGTAGGAAAAATGGAGAGGGTGAGAGGAACGTTAAATTATTTTGGTAAGATAGAAGAAAAGACAAATCCTCATTCTATAGTTTGATATTAAAGACAAGATTATATAGATAGAATTTTGTTTTAGAGTTACTAATAATCCATATTTATCATTTATCAAGGGTAAAATAGTCTTTTTATTATCTTCTGTTTCATCAAGGATCTCGTTCCCCACATTTCCTCTTCTTACCCTCTACTTCCCAACGAAACATATGATTTTAGCATTCCCTCCACTCTTCTTCCTTCAACTTTATTTATCCATCCATCAATCCTTCCAACCAAAGAAAGTGTAATGTGATCCGTTTTGTTTACTTTAGCTAAAAACCATGATTTATCTAAATTTTCTTTCTAATTTCTCATCCATCTTCTCAGAAACCAAACAATTTAGATTTTAGAATAGATTAAACAATTCAATCTGCATTTCATTATTATTTTGACAAAGAATCATGTTACTTGCATATAGTGGCTTCTCCATTACACACACACACACACACACACACATATATATATATTTTCTTTTTCTGCTCTCTGTCCACATTCAATGGGGCGCCAACCATAAATCCTTCTGTATAAAGTGGTAAGACGTGAAATACCAAAACTACCCATTCTTTACAAACAAACTATCACATTAGCCCAGAATTATTTCAAAAACGGAGGTCACAAATATGATTATGCTTTAAAGCTTAAAAAAATGTTAAAAAAGTTCATTATAAGATATTCGGGTATCTGGAGAACACTTGAGTTTGAAGAAATTGCTAGAGCTTACCACGCATTCCGAGGAGCGCAACAAATCTGTGAAATTTGGTCATTTGGGCTTTTAATTAATTAATATATTTATTGAAAAAAAGTGTGCATGTGGGGTCCAATCTAACAAAAAGATGTCTAACTAAACTTGTCAAAAGATTCATACCTAAAAAAAGGCTGAACTTGCTATTGGCGTGCATGCTTATTATTGCTTCCTTCCTGTCTTGCAATGCATTTAATCATTGAAAAACAGATTCATCTTTTATTTTAAAAATTGATTGGTATGTTACATTTTAGTTTTAACTAAAATTTTTAGTTATTATAATGTAACACTATCATATATTACAATTTTTATATAATATAATATTATAATCAAAATTAATTCTACTGTGTTAGTTTTTTTTTTTTTTTCTATTACAAGAACTATTGTTTTAATTGGCTTAATTTTTTAACAGTTTCATCTGTTTGCATTAAATACTCATAAATCGTTGAAAAGGGTAATACGTATTATATAAAATTAAAAAAAAAAATCATTCGAATATATACGCTCTCATAAATACTCGTGTCTATATATACGGTATTATTGCCGTGGCATGTACGTTTTTGGCTCAGTCCTCCTACCCACCCTCGTCTAACAGAAAAACAATCCATCTTCACCATAATTTTCTTGGTTTTGCATTTGCGCCATTGTTGTACTTGTGGGTCATGTGAGATCATATATATATATATATATATATATATATATATATATTCTTTTTCAGGTTATTTACACTCCCAAAAAAAACTGGGATTTTGGTCATAAACATGTAGAGATCGATCCGAAGAAGACTCAAGGCAGTCCACCACAAACAAAGCCATAATGTGGGCAAGCCCATTTTACAATGGTGGATCTCAAGTGAAAGTTAAAAAGTGAAATATTGGATATGAATTGAGTTCTGAATCTTTTGATACACCATAAGTGGGAAGTGAAAGGTAATTAAAGATAGATATGGAGAGTGGCAGTACTAGAGAAAGCAGCAGCTATAATAATGACTATGAAAGACAAGTCATTTTCAAGGAAGAATGTTCATGGTTTGGAAAATGGTTTAGTCAGTTCAGAAATGGGTCGAATCCCTGGATGGCTAGATATGTCTACGCTCTCATGTTCTTGCTTTCCAACTTGCTGGCATGGGCTGCAAGAGATTATGGCAGAAGTGCTCTTACTGAGATGGAGAGTAAGTTTAATCATTATTTTCCCTTATTTCTCATTGCGTTTTTCTTAATTACTATTATTGTTGTAGCGACTTTTGGCTATAACCATTTTCTGTTTGAACTCATTTTTGGGGTGTTGAGGATATTATGTTCAATTAGTGTTCTTATGCATTATCTGTGCTTTTTTTTGATAATTTTTCCTTTTCTCATTGCCCCCTTTTTTATTATTATTATATTACAGTGACTTTTGTTTTTATTGCATTTTCTGTTTGAACACATTTTTGGGGTGGTGATGATAGCTGGGCTTTTTGATATTGTTTCCTTTATTTCTCATTTCCCCCTTTTTAATTACTATTATTTTTATTATAGTGACTTTGGTTTAATTGCATTTTCTGTTTTTGGGGTGGTGATGAAATTATGTTCAATTAGTGTTCTTATGCATCATCTGCGCTTTTGATATTATTTTACTATGTTTATGTTGGTTTGTACTAAACAATGCGCATTTATAGAAAAAGTTGAACTTGGTTGGGATATATAAAGAAAGCTGTGTTGACATGTCTAATCTGTGTTTTGCAATTGAGTCCAAAAAAATTAGAGAAACCCCAAATGAGTAACAACACAATCTGCATTTCTGAATTCAGGACTAAAAGGATGTGAAGGTGGGAGAGACTGCTTGGGTGCTCAAGGTGTTTTGCGTGTGAGCTTGGGTTGCTTTGTATCCTTTTCAATAAATTGGAAATTGAAATTGAAATTGAAACCTAGATATATTCTGTTTCATATTGCCTATTTTTTCATACAATTTTTATCTGGGTTATCATATTTTTCTCCTAATTATTATTTTTATCAACATTTTTAATCTCTCAGACTTGATTTGACAGATGGGCATGTAAAATCTCGAAAGGGACTAGTATGGATTAAATAATTGTGTAAGCCTTGACTACAACCTTAGACATTCTATATTACCATGTTTCTCACAACAGCTGGTACCTCAAAGTTGAATGAGAGAAGAAATATATGGCAATCTGGATGGTGGTCTGTTAAAATTATCCTCTGGGTTGTTTTTACAATCATTCCCTTTTTACTTCCTTCAACAATTATTCAGCTCTATGGTTAGTCTTTTTTTTGCTTTCTTTCTTTTTTTTTTTTTTTCTATTTCATTTTTTAAAAAAATTATCAATTCAGGTCCTTGATCCCTTTTTTTTGGCTTGGCAGGGGAGATTGCACGTTTTGGTGCCGGGTATAATTTAATTCCGAGAGATAATTTATTCATGTCTAAAACATTTTGCTGTCAATTTTGAACACAAACTGTTCATCTTTGTTTATGATTTTCATCAATTGATTTCAGGGTATTTCTCCTAATTCAGCTAATAAGCATAATCAGTTTCATTACATGGCTTAATGACTGTTGCCAGTCAGACAAGAACGCAGAAAGATGGTAAGACATAGTTCAAACGTCTAAAGTTGTTTTTCTTTTCTGTGCCCTTCTACACATAACTAACTTGCACTATAAGATTATCTGCTCTTCTTATTGATTGGTTAATGATATGTTTTACCACAAGCAAAAATAAATGCATGTGCTAAACCTTACCGGACACGAGGCAAGAAATGCGAATCTTTCCCATTTCTACTCTTTTATCCCAAGTGCTTTTTATTTTAATTTTCCATTGCACAAGTTTTCTTAGAGATTTTAAGTACACCATGATCATGTTATGAAGAGCATGAGCTAGAGCTATCTTTAATTGGAGTGTGATCTGCAGTTAGTGAGGACATTTGGAGAAACCTCAGTTGATTATGTTGTGATTTGTTGCTAAATTAGGTTAAGTTTATCTGTTTTTGTTATTCCTTTTTTTTTTCCAAATATGCTGAGTAATTTAGATTAAGCTTTTTACCGCAGCCAAATACACGTAATGTCACTCGCAACCGCTGCATATGTTGTATGTATAGTGGGGATCATCACGATGTACATTTGGTATGCACCAGAGCCGTCTTGTCTCCTTAACATTTTCTTCATTACGTGGACGTTAGTGCTGCTCCAACTTATGACCAGCGTTTCTCTCCACCCAAAAGTAAGCTTTAGCGACTACTCTCTGTCTTCAAATAAATCATTCTCACTCTAGTAAAATTTGACATATATTTTGCGAAAATTTCACCAATATTACAGGTTAATGCTGGCATCTTGACTCCAGGACTCATGGGCCTCTATGTGGTTTTCATTTGCTGGTGTGCCATTAGAAGGCATGATTTCTTATCTTTAGACTTTTTTTTCTTTATGTTATGTTTTTTATTATTTAGCTGTAGACATAATTTCTTGTGTCTTGGTCTCCCAACAAAAACTGGTTGTCCACAAAGTCTGAGAGTTAATCAAGTACTTGTTGTTGTTTTTGTGTTTACTTTTTATTATATTTTGTGCTTTTGGTGGGATTGAGTTGTGATAGTTTTAAAGAAGCAATGATGCAAGATCATACTTGAACTTGGGAGGCAGCTTGCGTGGCTTGGGCTTCAAACAAATGCATGAGTCTGTCCTTAAGGGCCCATACGAGTAGTGGTTGGGCTAGATTCTTGAGTTTGGTTTGTTAGTATGTGTGGAGCCCGATTATTACCTTGATGCAGATTGCTCCTCCGTAGAGTTTGTATGCGAATTGACCTCCATGGTTAGGTCGACGTAGGGGTTGGAAGGGGGTGTTAAAGCCCCTCCTGAGGGTTGTAGGGGCAGAGCCTCTTGAGTGAAAATTTTATATGCAAGTTTATTTTACACAAGAGTATTTTGGATTTTTTACACATGTATTTTTGTTGCCCTAATTTTGCTTATATTGGGTGGCCATTTTTGGGAGAGTGATTAAGAGAGAGAGCGAGATAGAAAAAATTCACAAGGGCGTGATCTTGTAATTCTCTTTGTAATCACCGATTTCGTTGTAGTAGAAATCTACAGCGGTAGCAAATGGACGTAACTCTCACATTGAGAGGGAACCACTATAAATACTATGTGTGTTCTTTGTGTTTTACTTTTGTCAATTATTATCCTTTTGGTAATTAGGATTAGAGCTTTAATTCTAACATGGTTATGGGTGGTGTTCAAAGAATTTGATTGCACTTTTCCTACCAGTTGAAACTTTTGGGAGAAGTGATTGCGTCGGAAGAAGAGTGTTAGACCAGATTTCTGTGACTCATTGCTGACTTCTTGACTCAAAAGTCAAGAAAATTAACCGATGAGTGGATTCCTTACTTTCAACAACCTATGATTTGCCTGCATTTATGAAATACTTCTTGGACCATGCTTCTAAATTTGAGTTCATGATAGAGCTAAATCCTTTGAACACACGATAGTGTCCCGTTATTGTAAACTTATAACATGTCAGTAAGGAGGAAGAAAAGAGAGCTTGTCCTAATTAATATCTTTCATCTTGTTATATTTTGTCCCATCCTCTATAATTTGTTACTTTGATGTTGCAGTGAACCAGCTGGGGAAAATTGCATCAGGAAAGCAACTGTTTCAACTAAAACAGATTGGCTAACTATCATAGTAATGTTTGATTCCCTTGTGATCCATTATAAAGTTTTCAAGTACTTACAGTTTTCTTGAACAAATTAGTTCCATAGTTAAAAAAAAAAAATCACGGTTAGTTTCTTCGATCAGATCCTCGAAGTGGATCCGATTCTAAAAATTAAAGAAATTGTAAACCATGTTTCTTTTTTTCTCTTTTCTTAAGGTGACAATGACTCATTTTGTGGACAGAGCTTTGTCATTGCGGTACTTGCAATGGTTATAGCAACGTTTTCGACAGGAATAGATTCTCAGTGTTTTCAGGTTAGTTATGTGATCTAAATTCTTCTCTTTAAAACTTATTTATCAACATTTCCACCACCTAACTAAACCTGACAACATTTGCAGGTCAGGAAAGGTGAAACACCATCGGAGGACGATGTTCCTTACGGTTATGGCTTTTTCCATTTTGTTTTTGCTACAGGAGCTATGTACTTTGCCATGCTCTTGGTTAGCTGGAATCCCCACCATAGCATGAAGAGGTTAGTACTTTTTGGTCCCTAAAATTTTTACCATTGTTGCCACGAACAAACCTTATCCTCAAACTGATTTTCTTAACCCTTTTCAAACAATCTTCTCGCCTAATAACTTTCAGAATCAGTTTTCGTAACTTCATAAAAATGTCAACATCTGCAAAATTACTAATTATCATCTATCGGTACCTTTTTCTTTTTTTATCGATTAGAGATTGACATGTAACACTGTTTGAGTCCCCGTGTCATATTACTAAAATCAACTCATGAATATAGATCAAGTTAATGGCTGCTGATATTAAATAGCATTTTTACAACCTCTTAGTCATCCTGCATTGAGAAATGTGCATGAAATAAGTCAATTCACTTGTAATTTTAACAGATGGACAATTGATGTGGGGTGGACCAGCACTTGGGTCAGAATAGTGAACGAGTGGCTTGCGGTCTGCGTATATTGTAAGAACTTCTTTCCACAAAATTTATATGTCAAAACTCGTGCTGCTGTTATATGAAAGTACAATAGCACCTCCAAGTGTGGTATTCTAGAGGTTAAGGATTACTGTGATTGGGTTTATGATCAAAGGTTCGAGTGTTAGGTGGTCTTTTTTAAGGGTCTTAAATGTAGAAGCTTGTTCCTAATAGCTCAGTACTCAATTTAGCATGCCTGAGACCAAGCCCCTCATATCCTAGCCGCTAGCATACTCGATGGGGCTAAAGTGTTGCACTTCTCACCAAGGAGTAGGGCCCTCTGTTGGGCGCTTAGCTAACATTCCCATCAGCATCATTATCTTCCCCAACTTTTCTTTATCATAATCAGACTAAAAGAGAATTTGTTCTGTCTGTAGTATGGATGCTTGTGGCTCCTGTAATATGGAAGAGCAGACAAACAGCTGAATCCGTATAAGCCCAAAGGAAAACTTGCTCTTCTTCTTTTTCTCCATTGCCTTGTAATTCGTTTCTCGTTCACATGTGAATCCAAAAATGGAGCAGCAGACATGGACCGCAATGCGACATGACTCGGATCAAGAGCAACTCCTGACTTGGATGTCATGACTTGTAATGCTATCAGAAGATCTTCAGACTTCTGGGTCATGACAAAGAGTCAAAAGAACAAGATTTATACACAATTCATTCGACTACTTGAAGATTAATCTCGTCATTTGTAAAATTACAGCAGAGAGAGAGCACGTGTTAGACTAGATAGTCATTGGAATTTAATATTGATGATTACTGTTATTATTTTTATTGAAATGCTAAAGAAGGGGGGTTATTTTCAAGGTTTGTAACAGTATTCCACTGTTGGCTCGGTCACGGTGATTAAAAAAAATGTAATTTTTCCCTAAAGTTGGATAATATTTCCATCATGGGGTCATCTTCTTTTTCTTCTTTTTCTTTTTTTAGAAATAAAATTATCAGCTTAAATTCAATTGAAAGTCTTCTGATTTGTTCGTTTTCATTTAGTTTATTATGTTAACACAATTTTCAGTTGGCATGATGATCACTCCGTAAATAAACATGGAAAATCACCGTGCTATCTGGTAGGGTCATAGGTGCTCGTCTCCTTGTTAAGAGAGATTCCTGCCGTGCTGATTGGGGGTACAACTCTACTTTCTTCCTCTCAAATCTTGAAATTTCTTTGGCAGAAATTATCCTTTTTCGTTGTTGGTTAGGATGGTTATTTAAATTGTTAGATTAATTTTTTTATCGGTATAATCTATAAGTGTTCATGTCAAAAATTTAAAATATTAGGCACAAAACTACACTCATTTTAATATTAGACCGCTTAGAACAATTACGTTTGATACTTTTATCACATGTAATATAATACAATACTGGTTACATTAACATATTTAGCAAGAGCAAGATAAATAATTATGCTGCATATGTATTTAATATGTATTACGTACGTTTTTAAAAATGTTAGAATATGTATTTAATGAAATTAATTTCCAATCATTAGATTTTATCAAAGAAAAAAATTAATAATAAAAAATTTATTCCGGTCCATCGTGCATCAAACATTGAATTGTTTTTCTAGGTTTCTGAGATGACACATTAAACATATGACAGGATCCAATGTAATACTATCTAGAAACTCTATAAATATTACTATTGCAAAGATTAGATAGAATTGTCAATTAAAATACTAATTATATGATAATATGCATCATAAGAAGTGCTCACAGTATAATCAATGATTATCATACATTTATAAATTCAGTAACATAATTATATTGAGAGTTGTATAAAAATTTTTAAAAGGTTTAAAGGTATTAAAAATACTATCTTACTTTAAACAATATTTTTCGCACAATAGCCATGCTAATCTTCTCTATATTGTTCCAATTTTATCGGATGTCCCAAAGGGACTTCTTGCTTTAAACTATGTTGGTACTAAAACATGTAGTATGAGTAGTATTTGTATAATTATGAAATTAAAAATGACTAGTTTCTTGTATGCATGAATTTGACCACATTTAAAAATAAAATTACAAAATATAGGTGTAACACCAAATTTTATCAATATTTTTGAATAAATGACTCGTTTCTTGTATGCATGAATTTTTTGACCACATTCAAAAGTAAAATTACAAAATATAGGTATAATACCAAACTTTAATAATATTTTACCGATGTCTTCCAAAAATTTCTATGAAATTTCCACCAAGTTTTGATATTAATATGACACTTATATTTTCGTGAAAAATTAAAATTTACAGATTTTTTTAATTTCTGAATATTATGCGGCGAAAAGAGAATGCACCACTTGGATCTTGGCCTTCTAGCATCATACCTTGTTTTCTAGTTATCATTTTTTTAAACCTCTTTTTTCAAGAGTCGTCGTCTTCGCCTTTTATGTCGTTTTGTGGCTCTTGTCGTTTGCTGGTTATACGTCGTTTCCATGTTATCGTTCTCTTTAAGCTTTATGCTGTTGATTCTCAATTCTTGTCGTTTTCCCGACTCCCGTCACCTGTTGTGTTTCCAGTTGTCGTTTCACTATTAACCGAAGTTATACCACCTCAATTGCATTACACATCAGGCGCGTTGCAAGTGCTGTGGTCGTATGGAAGAGAGCCACTTCTTTCTAGTTTTCCTCGCTGCCTCGTAAGGATGCAAAATAATGGAGATAAAAAGAGAAATGTCAAATTGAAACTTTTCAAAGTAAATATCAAGTTTTTTGAAAATATTTATCATAAATGTTTATAATGTTAACTACTCATTTGATATATAAATAAAAAATATTTATATGGTTGACAATGAGCAAAGTATATTATTTACACTATAAAATAATTTATTATGTAAATAAAAATTATTTATACTATAAGAGAGTTTTAAGAATATCTCTATTTATACGTCCGAGATCTACGTCTATGAATTGAAAGGCCCGAATGATTAACTCTGCATGCAATTAGTTGTTAGAATCAAAACAAAAGATAAATAAATTTACTACAAATATTCTTGAAACTTAACATTTACTATGATTAATTAAAAAAAAAAAAAAAAAAAAAAAAAAAAACGGTTCTTACAATCTCCAGCAAAAGAATAACTAAAATCTCGCCTGATAAATGGACTAATTGAACAACACGTTTAGCGTGTCTTCGAGTAGATCAATAATCATGAAACCTATATTTTACACTTGAAACAAAACAACCATAACCCAACTAGCCGTACTATCACTTTATATTTTTACGCAGAAAGGTAAATACGTGCCAGCAAATATTTTGAATGTTTTCAGCAGCTTCATTGAAGCCTCAAAGCCCCATTAAAATTCATAACGCAAAAACAAAAAATTGAAGAGATTATTTTTATATATATATATATTTTATAAAAAATGGGGGGAAAAGAAGAAGAAGAAGAAGAAGAGTAAGGGCGAATCACCCAACTTCAAATATATTAACTTCACGCTTAGCTTGACTCCCGTGAAGTCTCACAAAAGATTTTTGAGGTAACGAATATGACCTTTGGAATTTAGTTGCATAAGAAGCTCTCTTTAACTTAAAAACAAACGTATGCTGGACCATAACATCAATTGCAGCAAGCAGCAGTGTCTAAAACGAGAAAATCAAAGATCTATAATTCCTTATATATAATTATATATATGTATGTGTGTGTGTGTGTAGTGTTTTGCTTTTTAATTTTTTGGCGATCTACGTATTGAGGAGAAAAAAAGGTAGAATAGAGGGAAAAAGACAACTAAATTCAAGAATGCGAAAAAAATGGAAATCATATCAACACTAAAAGTAGACCTTTTTTTAGCATCCAAATTGCATTACACTGATGCGTATTGAGGAAAGATGTTGCAATATCATACAACAACTCCGAAAAGAAGGGATCAACTCCGAGGGGCAGCAAACAAACACACACCCAACATAGGCCTAAAGAATATCAAGAGCAACAACATAGCTGCATCAAATAAAAAATAATAATAACCTAGGTCCCCTTGAAGCTGTTGTCCTTTCTTTCCATTGAAGCTATACACTCCTCTCTCTTCTTTTTCTTACAGCATTAAACAAATTTTACAGGGCTAATGCGGACCACGTGACTCCTTTACACCATGGGAAATTCGAACAAATTTGTCAGCAGGCTGGATAATGCAACTTAGAAACTACAATGTGGAGAACCAAAACTTCAGCCCAGAAATTGCATACGCAGGCAGCAAGATGATGCTTACCCTAAAGGGAATTAAAGAGGCTTCATTCTTTGCTTTTATCCAAATGGGTTCCCTCCGGATGGAAAAGGAGTTGGTGTAGTAGGTGCAGGGAATCTACCACCCAACTGCTGATCGGCATTTAAGGAGCCGAAAGCTGCACCTTCACCAACACCTCCTCCAACTCCTTGGTGTCTGCAAGAGGCAGAAAAGGGAATTCCATCACTACAACTCGTCAATAGCACACATCAGCATAACAAAAATGCATGAGCGAGAGAAAGAGACAGAGATCCACCAATCTTTTTAAAGATGTAATGAAGAATGGAACCTCTTTGAAGAATTACTAAAACTTTTATCAGTTAGACTCAATACAGTGAAAACAATTCACACCTCCACTAAACACCAATTGAGCTAGCCTCAATTGGCACTATTATATATACAACTCTCAATAAAATTTCTCATACTGAAAGTATAATTTGCATTATACAAAGTACAAACGCATAAAAAACTCGTATTATTTTTTTTACTGTACTCAAGCCCAAACTAGCAAAGTTCAAGGCCAGCCACCCAGAAGCATCCAGACTAATTATCTCTTCTTTTAGTGTTTTATTGGTGCGCTAGCTCATTCATTAATTATTAATTGAAACTGTTTTTCCTTCACCCAAAAAAACTAGGGTCACAAGAGTCCTTACCTGAAAGGTGGCATGTCACTAGGAACGTGTTGCCCCATGTAGGCCCCTGAGATTTCCAACCAGAATTCAACACAAAGAGAAGGAAGAAAACAAACAAATATGCATGTACTGACGTACATATATGTACATATATCATAAAAATTTGGTGAGAGGTGTAAAGAAGCTATGATGGGACTATATACACACACACACACACACACAAAAATAAAAATGGATAGGATGATTACTTGGTGGCATTGCTGATGCATAAGGAGCATGGGGAGGCAAAACTGATGTATATGCTGACGACTGGGGCATCCATGCAGATGATGGAGCACCAAGGCTAGAAGTACGCATTAAACTGGATGGTGGCATGTTCAGCGGAGGCATGCCTGAAGAACTGATCAGAGGAATGCCTGATGGAGGCAAGCCTGACAGAGGCATGCCAGATGGATTCAACACATTTGGTAGAGCACTTTGCAAGGGTGCCATGGATGGAAACTGCACCATAAGAAGCACAGATCAAAAGATGAAAACAATAGCAATCAATTCATGAACTATTGAAGAACATGTAGACCTTATATCCAAAATAATACTCATAGATTGCAAGAATGTTCAAGAAGGGCACAAAAATTTAAAGAAAATACACCACAAAACTGAATCACATACGACTGGGGCCTGAACTGGAGGATCACTGTTCAGATCAAATGGGTTTGATGACTTTGATGGCTGCTGGTAAGTGGGAATGGGCTGTAAAAAGAGCACAGATTCAAATCCTGTTAATCTTTTATATGGTTAAACAAGTCATTCAGCGAAGTAGAACCAAGTGATCAACTTTATTGGTTGTGTCAATACCATGGCCATGTTATACTGCATTGGATACCCCATACCACCAGGTGGACCAGTTTGCCACCCAGGAACTGGAGCACGATAGGCTGAATAGCTAAAGGTAAAAAGGTCCTGCAGACGGTAAATAATTCATCACACATTCACATACAGAAAAAGATTATCAAGATTTCAATCAAATTAGTATAACTGGATACTACCTCGGGCAGTTCTTTTCTTCCGCTCAATTTTACATCTGAAGCAGGAGGTTGTGATGCAACAACAGAATTAATCTCATGCGCAGGTTTCTGAAAAGCTGAGGGTGCCTGAGCGATTGAATTACTTGATAATCCTTGTGAATTAGGGGCAGGTGATAAATTCCATGGCTGAAAATAATTCATATGAGAAATATGAATTCTGCATTACTTCAAAATACAGTAACAAAATTGACAGACCAAACCAAAAGCTCCACCTGATTGCTTGAAGATCCGCCAGATTGAATAAACTGTTGAGCAGTTGATGTATTACCAGTAGCAGGGAATAAAGAAGGTTGCTGCTGTTGTTGTTGCTGCGGCACAGTAGGCCATTGTGTAGCACCAGAAACATTGACAAGGGTATTACCACCATTAGTTGGCAATGTTGTTGCCAATCCAGGGGCAGCCACTGACACACCATCCAAGGAAAATGTTGATAAGTTATTAACTGAAGCACTTGCAGGAGCATTATTAACAGAAAATATTAGTTTCCCAACAGAAAAAATCATCATTAAGCAGCAATACAAACATCTTACCTGCAGTTGTTGCAGTAGCAGCATTGCCTGATGGTCCAGAAATAGGAGGGGCAGGATCTGAAACTGACAATTGTGATAGTACTGATTCCAATGGGTTCACATTAGGAGCTTGAGACACTTTTGCCGGGGGGAACGCATCAAATGAGGCCCAGTTATTGTCATTTGCTGAGTTTGCTGGTTGTGGAGTGGAATGAGCTACAGCAGATTGTTGAGGAGGTGTTGAAGCAGCAACGGGAGGTTCAGGATCAGCATCAAAGTCGATTAAACTTACAGTAGGCTCCAATTTAACTTCCACTGGGCTCCCATTGGCGGATCCCAAGCTACTCGAGGATGCAGTTCTCTGCAATTAAATGCCGTTATCCAAAAATAACACACGTTGACTTGTAATTGCAAACAATAATAGAGGGCTTAAACAAAATCAGTTGTGTAACAAAGGCTAAGGAACAGAATTAGTACGTTTATAACACAGGAAGGCGTGCAAAGCTTTATGAGAGAAACTTTATCCAAGTCAAGAAAGTTTAAAACAAAGAAAGTGCTAATCAAAATACTTAGCTAAATAATAGTGAGTGCCTATAAGAAATGAAAATGCAAGGAAGAGCAGACAACAAGCCTAGGTCATAGGAGGACTGAATTATAGAAAAACAGTACCTACTTTTTCTATTTTCCTCGGTTTTTTTTTTTTTTTTTTTTTGAAAAAAAGCCCCAAAAAAATTACATTGGGCTATAGTATAGGCCAAAACCAATGAAACCTGCCTGCACCCATCCATACCCGCCCAAAACCGAACCGAAACTGCCCGTAGTTCCACAGGCGGTCTGCTGGTTGCTTAACCGCCAACCCGCTATTTGAAAAAACTGAACCAAAACCGCCAACCCGCCCGCCTGTTCACTCCTAGGACTGGCCACAATTCTCGGATTCAAAATAACCAGAGCCCAATAACATGATTCTATATCCAAAATGATAATTGGTGGCTCCACTTCTTTTTAACACCGAACGGCTCTGACTACGTGGCAAATGCAACGTTTATGGTTTAAAAGCCGTTCGCATTTATTTATTTTCCTTCTCTTCTAAATGAGTAGGCCCCACTAAAAATCTTGTTATTTATTTATTTATTTCTTTTTAAATCCTTTTCTTCCTCGCTATTCTTCAAAGACATTTTCAAAGTAAATACAGTTTTGGTCCTTTGGGACAAAGGAACCCCTTTTTTTTTTTCCTTTTTTTAATTCCCCGTCCATGAAATTGGAGCATCAAATACATCTTTAAACATAGATAATTTGTCAAAGTGATCATTACTAAGGCATCAATTTACAATCACGAAAAAACGAAAATAATGCTTGTGGAATCAGGTGTGTCTAGCTTTAAATCAAAAGATGTCCTACCTTGGTATGTGCGGAGACATCGGCAGTCCTGGCAGCAGGTTTTGGAGGCTCACTAATACGAAGAGGTATTGTGTTCTCCCCTAAAATTTCCCTAACGGGTCTCACTACAGGGGAACTGGATGAATCTGCATCTTCTGGCCGTTCAGGTGACCTCCCTTCCATCTTCAAATCTCCATCAGACATTCCACGTTCTTCATATCTCCTTCCATTCCCAAACCTATCCTCCCGGCGCCAATCGTTGACAATCTCAGGGCGGGCAGGACTTCTTCTATAATCACTATACTGCCGGCTTTCTTGGTCGTATCCAGAGCTTCTTCCACCATCATAACTCCTTCCTCCAGGACTAGATTTGTCACTATAACGACGCTCATTGTATTCATATGGCGGGCTTCTAGATCCTCCTTGATATGAATCTGTTCTCCTGTTTTCATAGAATTCTTCCTTCTCGCCCTGTACAAATATGCAATTTAAAAAGAGAAAAATGCTTCAACTTAGACCCAAAATATCCCATCTCACAAACTATAATCTTAAAATAAACCTGTGCGGCTATTTGTAGTTGCGTAGTATATTACTGCTCTACAGAAGTACTATCTAAGAGAGACTAAATTTGAGGGCAAGAATCAGGTTACCATCTTTACCCTTGGTGGCTTTTCATGGTTCCTCTCGCCGCTATATCTTCTATCCACATAAACATGCTTAATAAAATCTCGAAGTCTTTCAACATTACTGGCAACAAAGACATCAAATCAGAATGCATGGCAAACACGACAAAACAAAAATGTAATCAAGCAGTAATAACCTGCTGTCAGGGAAAGAATTCCGCTGTGGATCCCATTCTTTCAGGTAAATTTCTTTTGCACGCTGAGAATAGAAAACAGAGATAAGCCCTACACAATAAAATGAGAAAGAAAAGCGCAAGCCGAGGGAAAAAATTCAGCACATAGCAGGGAAAACATGTATTACCTTGTTTCCCCCTTCTTGAAGCGCATTAACTTCTTGTGAAGTAAATTTCGCCATTGATACTGACTTCACTCGATGCGTGAACTCTCGACTGAAATATTTTCAGATAAATAATACAGAAAAAAAAAAAAGGTAGAATTGTGGTTTTTTTAATCCCTTTTCATACACAGTAAAGGTAGAACTCTCTAATAAATGGAACTAAATATAAGGTAAAATACACAGCAAAGCTCAGAGGACTTACTGTATTCCACTGCATGCCGTGCAAACAAACGTCCAGAAATTTGTACAAACATATTGTGGTCCCTGCTTGACAGGAAGAAGTAAGCAATAGTATGACAGACCACAAATTAAAACTGATTTAGAAGTGCACAAGTTTATATGCTCAATCGCTTGGAATTATACACTAATATTAAGACAAATTCGTTTCTGAATCAGTTCAGTAGTGAACGCCTTAAGTTATTACCAAAACAAGCAACAGTATGCAGAAAATTTGAGAGCAGCTTTTCAGTAGGTCCTCCCCTTTTTATATCAAAGAACGTAGTTAAGGTCGTCAGCTTTTTCAGTAAATCCTCACTTAAGAAACTAGCAGAAACTACAATAATCTCTATTCTATGATTCTATAGCTAATTAGACATTATAATTTATACATTATAGCATGTCCTCTAGTTTCCATTAATCCATAGTTAGATACAAACAACACATATAACAAAATCACGGCTCTAGGATGTGAAAATGATGCCATATTAAAGTTGATGAAGAACGAATGAAAATTAGCGTACCAAACTGTTACAGTTGATGCACCTTCGATTCTCAGAAAGTTTAAGCAGACCACGAATGATTTTTTCATTCTTCTCATCTTCCTTTACTCGATTCGCCATTGCCACTGCCTATTTCAAGTTAAAGCAGAGTTACGCACAGAAAAACACTGATCACGCGAAACATGAAACTAGGTCACTTAATCCTTTTCTCCGATTACTCAACGCCATCGGAATTTCTTCGAACTTGCCAAAAAAAAAAAATCAAAAATCAGAAAGTTACTCACGCCACTTGAATTCCTATCTTTACACAGAAGAATTTCCCCAAACTAAGCCATAGTCCAATTAAGCTCACTGAAATCAAAGCTTTAATCAATCCAAATCTCGAATCAACACAACTAGATTTCCAATTCCTCTTTTTTCTCTCCTTCGCTTACATTTCCACAGCCAAGAAAAAAAGGCATCGAAATTCAACTCCGTAACACAGCGGATCCGCGAAAATCAGAGAAGCTAAAGGAAATTACAAAAGCGAAATGGACGGAATCGATCGCGAAATGTTCGGAACCCTGGAAAATGGACGAGAAAACGAAGGAAAAGACGTCAAAACAACAGACCTGGATTCTGCGGCAGACGAAGACGCTGCTGGTCTACCTCTGCAGCCTTCTGTAGCTGACGACGTTGACAAGGAGATCCACCGCCTCACACGCTTCGCGAACTGAAGAGAGAGAGGAGAGAGAAAGCGTTGCAGATCTTTACGGGGGTGATAACTATGGCCTTTGTCCAGCTCATAGCTTAAACCAAAGAATGGCCTTTGTCCAGCTCATAGCTTAAACCAAAGAATGCTTTTTTCCCCAAAATGTAGAGAGAGAAAGAGAAGGAGAGAGAAGGGTAAACAGAGAAGAGGGGAGGGGAGACAAATAGATTGGTTTGGGAAATGTTAGGGTGTGCTAGGACACAGGTGAGAGTAGAATGCTCCCGCGGAATTTTTTTTGCCTGTTCCGGTTTTGACGGTGGCGGTCTTATTGGTCAAAAGCTGATGATAAGGGTCAACAGTCAAACTAGACGACTGTTCGGGAGATAATTGCCCTCCATTTATATGTTTAATTACGAATCAAACCAGTATCTCTAATTAAACCACATAAACAACCCTAATCGATTCGACTCTATTGGACTAGAGTGGAGTTTGCTTTCTTCACTTCTTTATTGTTATCCAAAAAATAAAAAACACTAGAATTCTTGAGTTTAGCTCCAATGAAGTCAATTTATTTTATGTATTTGTATTAAATTTCAAAAACAAGGACTCTCGATTAAGATAAAATAAACACAAGCATATGGTCTACCTTAATTCCACATTCATATTGTTATAAGATGTAAAGTAAAATTTTTAAACGCAAATTATCAAAAATATGTTGCGTGTTACTATAAAAATACGATTTTAACCAAATCTAATATCCAGTAACGTATAATATTTTATATAATATCATCATCGAGAAAACCTTTTTTTAATTCTCCTTTTCCTTTCCAAATGATAAAACTCAATGACTCTCCAAAAGAATACACGACATTAAATTATGTTTTGTAACTCCTTATTCTATTGTATTTTCACAGACTTTTGCCTTGTCCCTTTTGTTCCCTTGTTCTTTCAGCGGGAGTGATGGACCATATGGTTGGTAAAATTAAAAAAATTAAATTAAATTAAATTTAAAAAAAAAAAACCACCACAGCAACAACAACAACCAATCTTTAAAAACACACTTCCGTGAAAAGTCATACAGAATCAAACAGACAACACTTGCTGTATACAATTGTCATGCATGCTGGCGAGTGGTCCTAAGCCACAATTTTACGGAAAATAAATGTCAAATGAAATTAAATTGACGTTTTAGAAACTACCCATGTTTAAAATATTGACGTGCCTATATTATATCATTATCACAAATCTTGTGTATTGATCCATACTATATTGTATTGGAAAGGGAGCCACGCAACGTTATAAACGATAATGTCGAAAAATTCACCACTATATTATGACTCAATCTTATCAAGTATTACATGAGGTAAATTCATCTGGAATGTTTGAGTTGTTTTCTACGACACTCGACAATAAAAGTTTCTATCGTTTCTGATTATTTGTCTGTCTGTTTGTTTGTTTCTGTTAATAAAAAAAAAACAATGGTGTCCTCACGTCATAAGAGAAAACCGAGGCCACAGTTAAAATGACACATGAATCTGGTACATGCCTTTGCCCACTGGCAATTAGGGCGCCTAAGTCACATCATACGTAAACTATATTTGCCAGACACATGATTGAGATACATACTTGCGATCCCACTGCAGACGAGGAGACACAAATCATGATGATAAGAGTGAAAGTTCTGGTAGGTCATACTCTTATCATATGCCATCACGACCAATGGTTTTGATTTTTTTTAATTAGTATTTAATGTCTGAAAACGTGTTACACTCTAGGATCAGATTTAACACCATAAGATTATTTGTGTTGAGGGGGACCAAATCAACTTATTTCAAGCTAAAGCTATCCAACTCAAAGACTATAATGAAGCAGGAGTCGCCATAATTAATCAATGTATGTTCTAAAAAAATGAACTATAATGCACAGTTCTACCCAAAAAAAATTATAAACTATGATGCACACATTTCTGTCGAACTTTGGGTATGTGCGTCACATCATTCATTTATCTATCTTCATTAATATATGTGCATGACCCTCTCAATGGTATCCTCTCTTTTTACGGATTTATTTTAGATTGTTGTTATCTAAATTTAATAATATTCTACCAACAAGATTATAGCTATGATCAATTTCTTTTTCCTTGTGGGGTGTGCACTGGGGAAAAAATTAAAAAAAAAACACACACACACGAAAGAAATCCAAGATAAAACCGAGGATTAGTAATAATCTATCATTTAAAACAAGAATATCTGTAGATAGTAAATAATAATGAAATTCGGTGTGTACACTGGCTTGGTGGTCACAATTAAATCGAAACATGTTATATTTGTACACAGAATTAGCCTCTTTTCTTTTTCTTTTTCTTTAGTTTTTGTTTTTGTTAAACATGTACACATATAAATTTTATTTTCATTTGGTATATAAATGTATGGTATTTGTTTTAGACATCGCTATTAAATGACTGGACTATGGTACAATGTCAATTCGTTACTAGGGTCTCATGTGTCTCATTTTCAACCATTCAAAAATGTGGAAGAACAAATATTCACATCAATAGAAACATTTGAACAAATGGATGAAATGCAAGAAGCCACGATTTTTCTTTTTTCTTTTTTCCTTTCAAGGGACATAAATCAAACTTTGTTTTAGGGGGACGTAGATCACTAAAATTTTAAACTAAAATTACAATCCAAAACCAAAAAAAGATTACGATACAACAATTTTTACTTATGTTTATCTATTTTTCTTTTTTCTTTTTTTTTTCCCAAATGAACCAAGTTTTTATTTGAGTCTTGATTCATTTTTAAAGTTAAAAGTCCAAAGAACTATAGTTTACATAATAGTACAGTTGATAATTATAGGGTGTTTAACCAATAGTTAGAACCAAATTCAGTTTAAAATACTACAATATATGAGAGCTTTATACTATAGCATATAAACGTTTTATATTGTAACAACCAAAAGTTTTCGTTTTAACTCACATTGTCGAACACCAAATTAGTTTATTCAAGTTAAATATTAAGAGGGATTCTTATGAGTCTAAAACTCTCACGGTGTAATTGATCTTTAAAAAATTATGCACGATTTTAATTAAAAATTTTAAAGAGAAAAAAAATTTGAAAACTTTTTTTATATGGTCGAAAGTTCAACGGTGTTCTGCTAGGCCTAAACTTGCTTCATCCTTGGATGCAAGAAAGAAAGTTCTCGAATCCCTTCATAAGTGAAAGGGATCCAAACGAATGTACCTGCATACACAGCGGCAGAGGGAAGTTACGTCACACCTGTCCCTCTCAACTTTTGAAATTAAAAAATTTGCTTTTAAATATTTTACATACCCTATTTTATAAGAAAAAAAATCGTTATGCCTTCACCAATAATTTAAAAATACTATTTTACCCTCACTATATATAAAAAATATTCTTCTATTTAATAATTAAAATATATAATTATGTATTCTTCTAATAAAATACTATATTTCATTTTTTATAGTCCGCTCACTAAAAAAAAGTAACACACACATAGCACCTCTGTCATCTTTTTTTTGTTTGTCATTATTATGTATATTCTCTCTAGGCTTTTCACCATACGTTGAAGAGTGTGATTGGGTACACGTCGATGTAGCAGCAAAAAAATAAAAAAGCAAAAAGCAGAGGAACATGAAAGTTGCCCCGTGTCAAGCACATTTAAGTTGTTAACTGGGAAAGGCCAAAAAGGGCAAGAAGAAAGTGTAGGAGAAGACGGTATATATGCTAGATGCTCCAAGCATTGCCGCGAGTGCCTTATGTCTACTCTTTTTTTTTTTTTTTTGGTTGAGTGACAACTATTTCTTTCAACTAAAAGGGGGGTTGACAAAAAAGAGGAGACAAAAAGAGGGAAAAAAGGAAAAAGAAGAAAGAAAGAAAAAGAAAAGGCATGCCTTTTTAGGAGATCCTATTTTCTATCATGGTCCTCATGGATTGTGTGTATGCCTTTAAAAATACAAATGAGTTCCCATACTTTTGCACACCATTAATCTAGTAATTGGCTTGCTTTCTGTATTAAATTTGAGCATAAGTTGTTGAAAGTTCAATAGTAATGTTCTTTATTTGGGAGCTTTTTTCGTTGGTTAATAACCACTATGTTTTCAATCAAAGCGTCGACAAAGTTGTCGTTGACAAGGATCCAAGAAAGCCAAACCTTTTGTACCAACATCACAATCTCTGAGCAACCGTTAAAATAGCAAGAAGATAATACGACATCTAAAACTTGAAACAGCGCCAGCGCCAACCGGGGAAACGACATAAAAAGAGCCAAGAAACGACACAAAAGTGAAACAAAAACAGTACTGGAGAAAAGGACAAGACGCGGGAAGATAAAGACAATTTAGTATGAAGGATTGCAATTCTGACATGTTGCCTAAACAGTATGAAAAAAGGGAATCAAACGTAATATGTTCAACGACAACAAACTAAAAACGACATGCAATATGGAAACATACAAGATGAAAACGACGACAACTGAAAAATGCTGAAGTGAGAACCTTGCGAACCCCACAACGACGCAAATGCTTATACAACACGAACTTTTGAAAATAATAACAATAGTAATAACGTGAAAGGAAAATAAAACTTGAAAACAACAATAACTGAAAACAGGCATGTAAGTGCAAGCACAACAACAGCAGAAAAAATTACTTGCAAACTGTTGATAATAATAATAATAATAATAATAATAACGTGAAAGCAATATAAAACTTGAAAACAACAATAACTGAAAACAGGCATGTAGTGAGGACAATAACAGCAGAAAAAAAAAAAGATTACTTATGCGAGAGCGACGAAAAGAGAAAGACTTAAACGTTAAAAACATAAAATAACGGACATGTAAAGCAACATAAAGAGTAAAATTCCGTAGCAATTAGGAAACGACATCACGTTTGAAAACGTCAAGAACTAAACTTAGAGACGACAACAAAAATTGACGCATGACAAGAAAACGACAAGCAAATATTGCAACAATAAAAATATTTTTTTTTTCTCTACAAAAAATTGTATTTCTTCATGATACTTTTTTTAAAGGGCAAACACACTTCATTAACTAAAAAATTGAGTCAACACACCAACACTCCGTTCTACCAAGGAAAAAAAAAAAACCCTTCTGGTTGTAGAACAAAGCAGAGGAAGCTAAAAAGATGAGACACACCATTTCGTCTTTAAGGAACAAAGATGAGACACACCATTTCGTTTTTAAGGAACATAACAGCAAGTTAGCGAGAGGAGCTCCCTATGAGACTGTTAGATTGTTATAGCATGTCGTGTTAATAGAACCATTCGCAATTTCAAATTAAAAGGAAAAGAAAAAAAGAAAAAAGAAAAAAGAGTGCGCTTGATAATTAATATAGTTTGAACCGAAAAGTTTTAATTCAACCCATTTTTTTTATAATTTAGGGCGAGAGATTCAAGGTCCGTTTGGTAAATGGATTCAACTTAGTGATTTGATTTGAATTAGCGTAATTGAATTAGGATTTGAATTGGTAATTTGAATTGTTATCCAAATTAGTGTTTGGATATGCATTTAAATAATCTAAGTATGAAATAAAATTGAAATTTATGTTTAGAGAGATAGTAAAAATAGTTTTTGATTTATTAACAAATTTAATAAAATCCTAATATTAATGATCCTAAAAAAATATGCAATATGGATCTTAATTTATTCATCTCTTCACTAGAAACATAATGAAAAAAGAATCTTCTCAATTAGACATCAAATGAAAAAGTTATGATTTTTTTCCTCAAATATAGGAGAGAGAATTTTAGTTTTGCTGTAGCAAAGAAATCAGAGTATCAAAAGTTTAAGAGAGGATGAGAATTCTGAAAACTTGAATTCTTGATACTCAAAGAACGATTTGGATTTTGGGGGAAACAGACATGCATCCAATGGATTTTTTATACTCGAATCTAAATTTGAATCCAAATAATACTCGAAATAAACAGACCCTCAAACTTTTACTTTTAAATAGAATCGAATACAGTTTTATCATTGACTATGCTTGCAACCACCGTTCAAACTAATTTTGATATAGTGCTTTTTTACAAAATTTGAATTACTACAATGTTTTCAGTTTTAACCTTTGATTCGAACCATTTTCAAAACATCCTCAAAATTATATGTCATTCTCACATGGAAGGGACCCAAAAGAATAAAAAATATATATTTTAAGTCTACCATTTTTTTATTTTATCAATTTATTTTTTCCCCTTTTCTACTGTCTTTTCACCAAACTTATACATGCAGGGTGTGCTAGTATAGTTTTTTTAGATAATTTATCAAACGTGATGTGGTATGATATTGCTTCATACAAGAGCAAATCAAGGTGGGTCTGAAATTTATCTCTCGTGTCAAGCAAATAACAGGAAATTTAATGGGCGAAAAAGAGAATGAAAGTATAAAAAAAAGATTTTACACAAGAATGTAAAAAATTCTAAAGCATTAGATTACATCATAATTAAAACATAGTAAGAAACGTAATAACCTAAGAAAATATGATAAAAATTTGATAGAATCGTACCTATTGATCCATAATTTAAACGGAAAGTTTAAATATAAGTTGAAATTTATCTAATTAAATTTTGGTAAGAAAAAAAATGCTATTAGTTAAAAAAAATTGAACTATAATTTTTTGGTTCAAAATTTTGAATAATAGTTAGAATGTGTTTGGAGGGGGGTGGGGGAGACAAAAACGACTACAACTTCAATGGAAAACGACAACAACTTCAAAAGGACGTGAAAAGATAAAAACGTCAACAGCGGAAACGGCATGAAACATAAAAACGACAAGGAGCGAGAAAAGACTCCACCAAGAAGTGAAAACGATGACGACTTCACAATCACATAAAACTTCAAACCGACAAGACATCCACACAAAAACATCTAAAACGCGAAAAACGACAGTATATTTAACAAGTGAAAACGACAAGTAGCATAACGACATAAATTGGAATAACAAATAACTGTAAACGACATAATTTATGGAAATGCACCTGGTTTTAAAATTATGTAACTAAAAAAATCGAAAATCCATGTAAATGCAAACGATAACCACTGGAAACGACATAAATCATAAAACGACACGAAGTGAAAACAAAATATGTCATTGAAACGAAAAAGAAATGGAAAACAAAAAATTTTCCTCAAAAATTATTAAAAAAGCAGAAATCAATTTTTAAGCTTCTCTTGTCTCCAAAATCACTTTACTAACCAATTTTTATAAGCTTCAAAAATTAGAAATCACAAAAAGAAAAAAGGATTTAAGAACTAATGTCGAGAGAAGAACAGTAATAGGTATTGTGTGATAAGCAGTGTGATTATTTATTCAACAAACTCCAAATAATATCTTATCAAGAGGAAAAAAAAAACTCCAAGTAATATAATCATTGATCAAGCTTAAGAATCAACTGGAGACTTTTGTTGTTTGTCTCCCTTAACTTTGTTGGCAACATACGTGGAGAATTTCATGAATAACTTACCGAGAAGATCTATTTTTAAATTGTCAGATTTTCATTTTTTTTTTTTAAATTTTATATGACTTCTGCTAAAAACTATATCATACTACTTATCACATAATTCTCCAACATAAAATATAACAACAACATCATGTTAATGCTAGGGCCGGCAATACGGGTTGCGACACGACACGAATCCGACAAGATTTTTCGCGGGTTAGTGTCGGAAAATTTGACTACGGGTCATTTTAGTGTCGACCCGAAACTGACCCGTCAAAAAACGGGTCGGGTTCGGGTCAACCCGTCTGACACGAAAATGACTCATTTCTGACCCGTATTTAATTAATTAAATTTTAAAAAATTAATATTATTTCATATATATAATATAAGCCCTTAAAAGATCAAACCATGTTTCTCTTATCACTCATCTTCTTATTGAAGTGGTATAAAACTCTTCTAATTTTATTTTTTTTAATATTATATATATTAATGTAGGCGGGTCACAGCCGGGTTACGGGTCAAAAACGGGTCGTGGGTCGTATTTTTTGACACTGTGCATAAGAAAACGGGTTGACACGGGT
>CAMOHE010047044.1:41452-53183 GCA_946598075.1 Artocarpus hirsutus
AAAAAAAAAACTCCAAGTAATATAATCATTGATCAAGCTTAAGAATCAACTGGAGACTTTTGTTGTTTGTCTCCCTTAACTTTGTTGGCAACATACGTGGAGAATTTCATGAATAACTTACCAAGAAGATCTATTTTTAAATTGTCAGATTTTCATTTTGTTTTTTTTTTTTAAATTTTATATGACTTCTGCTAAAAACTATATCATACTACTTATCACATAATTCTCCAACATAAAATACAACAACAACATCATGTTAATGCACATAAGATAGTCAGATTAGAAGAAATATTAGCCGGATTTTATTCAGCTTCTTGGCGAGGGATGGAGACCCATTATCTACTATTTTGGGTACCATTTTGTCAATATTGGTTATGTCCCTTTGAAGAGGCTAGAAATAGTGTATTGATGACTTGAAAGCTGCAGAACTTACAAATGATCAGAGATTAGGCTGATAGCCTTGAGAGCCGATATATAAATATATATATATATATATATATGGTACAGAAAGTTGCAGGTTTAAGAATGTGACAGGTGGCCCACTTGATCCTATACACCACAAGGATTTTCTGTCTCAATTTAAAAAAAAAAAAATCTCCTATTTTCATTCAAGTCGAGAGCTTCATACTTGGTATAAATTATTCGTGGGAAAGTGTTGAAATTAGTACCGCACATCGTAACATATAAAAGATTTATATTATTTTATGGTTTAAATTATGTGGTTGAAACCACAGTTTAAATACTTTTTATTTTTTGTTAAAAAATAAATAAGTCAAATAAAGAGTATAAGTTTGCTTTAAAAAAGAACAATACTCCTAAGCGTGGATGGAACTCATCATACTCAATTGCGGAGCTAGTCTTCAACCATAATGAGGGCATGATAGTACTAATTATTTTTCAAACATAAATAACCAGAAAAATATACAAAAGAAAATTAAAATATAATATTTTTCAAGAATACCAAGTATATGAATAGATTTTACAATATGGAAAAAAAACCACCTATAGGCTTTTGTCTTGAAACATCGAATTTGTATAAAAAAAAATCTTGTTTTGCATACTTTTTACTTTAATCTATTTTTTATGAGGTTGATAAGGATGCTTCATTATAGAAGCTTTTTTTTTTCATCTTTAAACGTAACATTTTGAGGTTAAAAAAATTAATACCTTATATTTTACAATTCACTATATTTATACTTTTAGATTTCAAACTTAATTATTCTCAATTCTTACATTTTATTGGTCATCCATCCAGTATGCACTTAATACAATAAAAGAATAAGGAAAAAAATTATAAAATATGAGGATATTTGGATCTTTTTCATAGTCAAAATCAACTTTTAACTTTGAAAAATAAAGGTGTCGATTTAATACAATTTGAAATATAATGTATAGGTTTTTTAAAACCATAAAATACAGGGTATAATAAAAAGCTTACATATATAAATCATAAAACCATATTATAATAGGTCACAAGTAAAAGGAATAAATTTGTTTATAGAAAAAAATAAAAATAAAATCAAAAAAAGAAAAAAAAATTCAGTGGGTGCATCTATGAAAATTTTTAATCTTAATGTGGCAAAAATTAAAAAATGAGATCTTTTAGGGATCAAATTTATTTTTGAAAAAAAAAATGAATGAGGGCAGCAAGCCCCATTCGTTCTTTAATAGATCTGCCAGTTATCGTACTACTAGAATTCGGTTGATTTGAAGCCCATCTTTCACTAATTGTAGTATTTAACATCATTGTCCCAAATTATTTCTCTAAATTATGAAGTTGTTAGTCAGCGAGACGTAAGTTGTTGCAACCATTTTATCGTTTCTTGTTTTAGTTTCTTCCTAACGTTTCTAAAAACGAAGACGCTATTTCCTTGTTAGCACATTCGTGCAATTTGTTGGACAGTAAGTACCTACTTTTTGGTACTTGACCTGAGCAGCATTATTATTTATGTTGAGCTTGAATATAGTGCTGCACGGCGGCGCAAGGTAATCAAACTGTCTTTTTGGCATTTCTTGACTTCTTGGATCGTGCCACCAAGAAAAGAAAAGAGACACCTCAGAGGACAAAGGAGATGCCAAGGAGATGCCGATGTGGAATCAGTCAATGGCTCTTTGACGTTTAAGTTAGAAACTTATTCGGCCGAAAGAGAGACTAAAAGGGGGTAAAAAAGTGTCTATTTACTTTGAAGATGGAGCCAGGTGACAAGTGATAGGTTTCCTGATCTCTAGTGTGGAGGATTTCCCATCAGAGGGCTAGAATAGTGCCACGTGATGGTCTTGACCTCCTCATATGGAAGTATTGTTATGTCCAATTGGATTGTTCCCGAGGCCAAGCAGGGCATAATGACCGGTCTGGTTTGGTCTTCCCCTTGTACAAAGGTCGGCGATAGCGGAGAAGACCTTCCAATGTAGCCGCTGATTAGGCAAGTGCTGGTGATTCTAGGCTGGTGCAACGGCAGCATTCTGCCAAGCAGGTGGTCGACAGGCCCAAGGGGAGGTTCTCGGGCAGCAAGCCAAGCACACCCAACAATTTATGTGGCTCAGTCAAGATATAAAATTAGCTACAATATATGTTTTTTTGGAGGTACTTTTAAAAAGGGACTTTTGGGAAAAAAATTTTGGGTCAATGGCCCTTTTTTTTTTTTTAGACATCACAAAATTAGCTTTTTAGACATCAAAACAATTTCAGTTTTTTTTTGGACACCATATTTAGATTCTTTTTTTCGATACAATCATTTTTTTTTCTGTGAAAAAAACTGGGGCAATTTTGATGCTCAGAAAAAATCCATTTTTTAATTTTAAAAATGGGAGGCCATTTGCTTAATTAGGTTTTTTTTTGGCCTTTTTTTGCGAATTCTCTCGTTTTTGGGTTTTTTTTCTTACATCTTTAATGAAAATGGTTCAAAAACCTTCAGTGCTTACATCTTTAGCTGCAATATATGCTTCTTCTTCTTCTTTTTTTGGTTACATCTTTGGTGAAAATAGTTCAAAAACTTTCGGTGCTTCCAATTAAATTGAGATTCAAAAATCAAAACGATCGCTTTTTCTTTTTTTTTTTTTTTTTCTGCGCTTTCTAAAAAGTGTCCTTCCGTACCTGGATTTATACTTATAATGTGCATGGCATTGGCAGCCAATTTAGCATTACTCTCAAATATTTAAGGGTTAAGTTTAGGGGGATGAATCACGCATGTGAAGGCCTTTAAAAGCTAAAAGAAAGGACCTGAAGTTGGCCTTAGATCATAGTTTTCAATTTTGGTCTTTGTGGTGCTTAATCTGTCCTAAGTTCAACTTATATCATATTATACACATGTTAATCTAATATACTTTTACATATGTAACATTAACTTCAGTCACATGGAATTGAAGTCATGCTTTGTTCTTGTGCAGTGTTTGTAGCTATTTTTTAATTATCTTTTGCTTTATAATTTATAATATGATATTATTTATAAAAGTTGTTTGCTTCTAATTTCAACTTTTTTGACAATCTTAAACTAAAATTAATTAAAGTGGCATGATGAATCCTTTGTCTGTTTGCTTCAGTGCATATTATTGATCAGGCATGTTTAGTTTGGTATTCCAAAAATTCCATAATGCTGTAAATACTGATTATGTGTTCCCCCAATGGGGCTCAATTAGAGCAAAATTAGCAATCAACATTTCTATTTTTTTTTTTCCACTTCTGCAAAAGGGATTATATCAGGAAAAATCATTTTTTTTTTGTATCTGATAGTTAAATAACAGATTCTTATCAGCAAGTTTTTTTTTAGTACTTGCGATAAAATCTCCACTTTTATTCACCGCCTTGGCAGTGAGCAGTTTAACCACCAAATTAGAGTTGTCCTTAATTTTGTCATATATTTGCAGTTCCTTCTAGAAGGCTACGCTGTAAATGGCACAGCTACTATGACGGCAATCATTTTGTTGAATACCACAACCTAATTCCATCTTGGATCTTCTATTGGTTTCATAATAAGAAAACTGCATGTGATATGATCGTTTTCAGCACAACTTCCTGCTGATATTTGTTATTTCTTATTTGTTATTCTACGTAAAATCCAAGAATTGTTGAAGTAGAAAGCAAAGCTGACACCATCTCTGCTATGTTGTATTACTGCGTGTTACAAGTTCACGACAAGTCATACACCAATTATTTTCATTTGTAAGATAAAATCTTAACTTACGTATGTGCATAAGATTTTTTTGCTCAATAAAAGTTGAGAGATGGGGCAACTAGTGTTTACTAAAAAGAGCCCTTTTGGGCTTATCTTTTAAAGATGAGCGCATCACCTTGACCCCATCGAATATGCTAGCGATAAGAATACATAAGGACGTGGTGTTAAACACTCTAAATCGAATACTCAGACATGCACAAATAATTATATTTAAGACACTTAAAAAGGATCATTCAACACTTGAACATTTGACGATAGACCCATCATAATAATTCATTACCGTTAAGTCATCTCACTCAGCGGGTTGTGTGTGTGCATATACACAGAAGATTAAGATCAGATATAAGCCTATCTTCAAATTTCTCAAGAACTCCTTCAATATTTTTCCTTTTCCTTTTTCCCCTTTGTTAAATGTGCTTCTAAGACGAATTAATTATTGAATATTGTTGCCATTCATATTCCTAAGGTCGTTCCTTTCATTGAAATATCATTGAAACTTGTACAATTTTTTGTTGTCTTATACAACTAAAGAAGAGCACCATGCACTGCTGTGTGGTGCCCTACAGTTGGCCACCCAACAAAAACAGACCATATAAGAATGCTGTTGTTCCCTCTTTAGTGATCCATTATAGAAACAAAGCCTTTTTTACTCTTGGGGCATTATTCAGATGAACCCCACATGAGACCCTTGCCACCTAATCTCTGTTGTTGCCTAGCAAACCTCATGTGACCCACACGTGTTCAGCATGAGAACTTTCACTTCACTAAAAAACCCTTTTTTTTTCAATATATTTGATATTTTTTCCTTAAGAATTCATATCATTAGATCCATTATTATGGAACCATCTTTCACATGGACCAACATGGGGAGAATATAACCATTTTCTTATAACAAAAAGACAGTGAGAAAAAAAAAATGAAGTATGTGGAGTATAGAAACCAATACACTGGTCATGCATTTCAATCTTATAGTATTCAAGAGGGAGCTCATGGAGCATCAATAATTCAAAGCCGTCAGTCCCGTTTCCATTAGAAGACAAATGTCTCAATGCAGCTTAAGTGTAGTTTTCTATTGGTCTTAATTTATTAAATGTATTAAATTTTCTTCACCCATTTTTAACCTCCCAGATTACTCCCATGGTTGGGAAAGAGGACCTTACTTTAAGATGTTTGGTTAGATTGTTAAAGAAAAAATTGCACACTACTTTTCTTGTACCCTTAGTTTTTACAAAAAAAAATTATGTGATCAAATGACCTTTGCTCGCATCCAAGCACCACAAGAAGGTCACCACATGGACCTTGATATTATTTTTTGAATATCATATATAAAATATAACCTAATTTAGGGGGAAAAAAATAAAAAATTGGCACTTGGGTCATGATTGGTATAAACAATCATTGTTGCCTAAACTATAGGTGTGACTTACGAGGTAAGCTGGTGTAGTACTTGTTTCACATTTTTCTTCTGATGGGTTAGCAAATTTTCCATCTCTTCTGATCCCTTCTACCCAAACGTTTCTGTTCGTGCAAATTATTGACCATATAAAATTTCCCAATTGCAAAAAATACATAGATGCTTATCTAAATCTATCTATAAATATTTATTTTTCCTCCGGCTTGGATGAAGCAGGTGTCACATGACATAAAGTAAGTAATCATATGATGCTGCAAACTCTTTCTGATCTTATTAATGCCTAATTTTTTCTTTTACACTCTCTCAACGATAAGAAATGTTAGGCTTTACTACTGCTTTTAATTCTTGTGTTTCTTTCTTGCCCCTTTGTCACAGAAATTGTCACCATCGCATGGCAGATTGCCAACCTCACAAGGAAGTTTTATGCTTTCTTTAGCACTTCATCACATATCAAAATATATTCCAAGTGAAAACAGTTTCTACTAATTAGAAAGGATTGCAAGTCAAGCGCGCCTTCTTTTTGGCCTTTGCTTGATTCCCTCATATTACACACATTAGATTTTATGTATATATATATATAGCTCTTCATTGGGGTCCGTTCTATACTTTTTCCTTCCGCAATGAAATTTTGACCTTTAGCTCTTCTCTCTCTCTCTCTACCCATTAAAAATTAGTATTGTCCACGCTGGTTCGCTAGTTTTTTCCTCCGAGTTTGCATCTGGGCAGGTAATTGGTTTGGTTTCTTCTCTCTTTTATAGGTGACCCAGTTTGGTCAGATTTTGTCTTTGTTGGACTGAGATCTCAATTCTCAAAGTACTGCATGAAAATGGGGAAGCTCAGGCTTGGCAGGGTGTTGGACTGTCTCTGTCTCTCTTCTGAGTCAAGCACTTCTTGTTTCTGCATTAATTCCACGGAATTTGAAGATGAGTTTGAGAAAAACCCTTTACTCACCAGTGAAAATAGAAATTTGCTCACTTTGGAGGATGTTGTTGGTGAAAAGCAGACATTGGCTTTCCAATTGAAGCCCAAGGTAATGAGTCGTTAAATCTTCTTCTATATTACTATTAAGTCTTGTCAATTAATTTTCTTTGAGTTTTGATGAATTACAGTAAAAGCATATACATGCTATTGCTACTTCTACATAACCTATATAGAAAAAATAGAGATGAAACATAACATTTGTTAAACAATCTAAAACTTGTTTAAAAACATAGACGTGAGATTAAAATTTTATGAAAGAAAACGTTGTAATAAAATTGGTTTGAACGAGAACTTTTAGTTTGAACATAAGTTAGCAAATAGGCTTTTAATTATTGTTCCACCTTTATAAGTTGAGCTTTTTTTAACTTCTATGTGTTATGTATTATCCTCTTCTTTGTAGACAAGCCTTAACACACTTAAACATATATTGAAGTGGTTAACTTTTTTTTTTTTTTTTTCCGTGGGAAATATGAATTGGTCTGCAGATGGTAATGCTAAGAGTGTCCATGCACTGCCTTGGATGTGCCAAAAAAGTTGAGAAACATATCTCTAAGATGGAAGGTACATGGACCTTTCTCATTCTTCTATTTTGTTTTGTCCCTATATTTTCAAATTTTATCTATTTTGTTTTTTCTCCTTAAACAAACATACAAATACAATGTACATACGTTACACATATTCCCATTGTCCAATCTAATCTTAAAAAGATCCAATAATATTCTAAGAATATGATTTTCCAACTGTCAAATCGGTGTACTACAGTTCTTCTTTTCTTTCTCTGTTTTAATCAGTTTTTTAGTATTTCAAAACCAACCCTGCAAGTTTTCTTTTTCTTGTATTTCCCACATGGTGAAATTATTTTTATTTTTCCCCCCTCTTTTTTCACAATATTAAACACAGGTGTGACCTCGTATAAAGTGGATTTAGAAACCAAGATGGTAGTAGTCATTGGGGACATTCTTCCTTTTGAGGTGTTGGAGAGCGTCTCTAAGGTCAAGAATGCCGAGCTTTGGAATTCTCCATCCTGATCAAAACAATATTTTCCATCATCCAACATTTGCTAGTGTTATTCCTGTTTCCAAACAGGGACAAAAGATGCCAAGACAAACACAACATGTATTGTTATTCTATAATCATCAGACCCCGTACTATATATATATATATTATAAATAGATACACGCTTATGAAAATTCTCTTTTTGTAATATTCTCTCTAGTGCAGAAAATTAAAAAAAAAAATGCCCATAATCTGCATCTGCAAAATTTTCAGTCCACTACATGCCTTTTTGGCGGTATAATCATGTAAGCTTGTATATCTATCGGAATATATGAATATTGGTCATTATATTCATGGCTTTTGTCTGTATTTAAACTTCACAAACCTGTTTTGTTCTTGACGTTTTTATGACTCATGGAAGCATAGAGTTTAAAGTCAAACCCAGATTTTGTTTTACGGTGCAGTACAATTTTTACTTATTTTAGAGGTTAACTCTAAGAACCGTAATTATGGGATTCTGGAATATTATTAAACGTAATTTATTGCACAAGAAACACAGGGGTGCAGTCTGCGCCTCAAGAAACAAATTCTGAACACAATCCGATTCAGTCCTGTCTATGATTTCACAGCTTTTTTGAGCTCGTATGGAGCTGTATTGCTATAAAGATCAGGCGTACGTTTAAAAATTAAACCAATTTTGCTATAATATATATATATATTTTTTGACAATATTTGAATTATTATAACTTAAATATTTAGTTCAAACTATATTTCTAAACCTATCCTGAAGCTTTGATATGACCAATTGAGTTGAGTAATAACAAACACTTTATTTTGCCCACCCTATCTTTAGAAATTGAGTTCAAATACTCCCAAGTTAAAAAAAAGAAAAAGAAAAAGAAAAAGAAAAACTCAATTGTTGGAAGTCAATCCGCTAAGATACAGTTGTGAATGAAAACCTTTCTAAAAATTTGATTCTGGTTTTAATTTTTTCTGAAAGATTTTAGTTTTTATTAAAACATAAATTGCTGTTCTTGTTAATTTTGTTAAAAATTTGAATTCGTTGCTAATAATAACGCTTGGGAAATTCAGATTTATAATATAATCACTAGTCATGTTAAAAAATAGCGAAAATTTAAAATAGTTTACAAAAAGTAAAAATACATATATTATAAAAAAATAATAAGAAATTACATCAAATAATAGCTTTAATTTTTAATGTAGCACAATAACACATTTTTAAAAATATTTAAGTAAACAGTAGTATTAGAATCATGTGCTCTTTTTAAATATTTGAATTTTCAATCTTATCTCCTCATTTTTTTCTTTTTCTTCTTCTCTTTCTTTTCGTTTTTGTTTTTCATTATCTCGTTATTGTTTCGTGTTATTCTCTACATTATTCTATACAAAAATAAATTTTGTTTTAATCTAAGTGGGCTATTTACTAAACACTATTATATTTTAGTCTATTTACTTTTATTCCTAATTAATGATGGCCTAATTCTCTCATTCTTCCTATAATAATTACTATGTAATTTTGTATTATGCAATTATGTTATTTTCAAATATATATTTAGAATAAAGTTAATTCAAATTTGTATATTTTAACAAAATTTAATTAAAGATCTTTATCACAATAAATTTGGGTTAACGTTCATGAAATTTTCATGCTTTTAATTAAGGATCATGATTGCATATTTGTTAATTTAAGATGTAAATTGTCAAAATTAAAAGTTGAAGAGACGGACGGTGAATATGCGATAGGTTGAGAAAACAACAATGTTAAAAAACCGTTTCCCAAAAGATACATAGTAAGAAATAGTTGTTGGGCTTTGCATTTAGATATGTGGACCACACCTTAGCTTAAAGTTGGTGGTATACAACTTTCTTACCATCAACATTCTGTTCTAAAACTTTTTTCTCATCCATTTAATCCAAAACCATTTTTCCTAACTAAGGCCAAAATACCATTAGCTAATACATATTTGCCTAGCCATAAAAAAAAACAAATTTGTTTAACTTTAACATAAAATACTTTAAAATAATAATATCTTTATATTTAATAAAAATTGTATGTTTTAAATCTTCTCGTCAAAGTGATAAAATTGGAAAACTGTAGAAGTCCTCTCGAATTGACGCACCACACTCCTGTGTCAATGGGGAGCCCAAGAGAGCTTCAGTTGGGCCACAAATGGCTTGGGCTTAGGCTTGTTTTACGCGAGGAAGAGGATAGGACTTACTTGACAAAACAGCATGTCGTATTTATCGAGATTTATTACGCAAACACAGGTCGCCCAATCATATTGTTTAAGTGCAGCTTTCTTTTATGGCAAGGCAGAAAATTTTACACTAGTCTATTTTCACTTTATATTCTAATATGATTAGGTTTTATATTGGAATAATGATTGGTTGCGAAGACGTAATGTCTACATATAAATTGTATTTTGTCGCTAATAGGGCTCAGTCAATCACATTGCTTGCGTTATGTGCTAACAGAGATCACAATCGAAAGATTTCGTTTTTTCTTTTTTGAAATGAAAAGATTTTTTAGTATTTTTGTAGGTTTATTTTATAACAAATATGACAGCACAAGCTTCAGTTGTTGTAGTGGCGGAGCCACATTAAGTTAAGTGGGATTCAACTCTAATATTAACTTTTTTTTTTACTTTTTTTTCCTATTTTGCCCATATTAAAACTTATTTTTGACAATATTTACACTATAACTTTTAAACATGTTTCAACTATGCCCTTAAATTTTATCTTTTGAATTTTTAAAGTATTTAAGAACCTAGGTTTAAACAAACGATTTGAATTAAAAACACTGCAGTAATTTAAATTTTGTAAAAAAAAAACACAATATGAACTTTAGTTTGAATCAAAAGTTTTGGTTTAAAGCAAGGTTCTAAACAACTTATTATACTTCACTTTTAAAATACGAAATAAACAACAACTTAATTGCAATATTTATGAATTTATAGTTTTATAAATTGTATATTTTATGAATTTATAATTTTATAAATTGTAAATTTCAAAAATTGAATTAAACTCTATTAAAATAACAATAATATGTTTTAATTAAATATTTTGGTTTAATACATGCCCCTACTGAAAAAATTTCCTCGGCCCACTATTGTCTGTGTGTATCATTACAAGACAAGAGGAACTACTTTAAACTACAAAATTAGATTTCAACTCTTCATTGCTTGCGTTTAAAATGGTAGTTAAAATTGTTGATTATAACTAACTATAATATAAAGCTTTCAGCGGTTATAGTAAAAAAAATAAAAAATTATTATAATATAAAGCTCTTATATACTACAGTTTTTAACTTAAAACTTTAATTCTAACAAATTCCCCAATCACCTAAAAAAAAAAAACATGAAATTTGATATTTAAACATTCATTAGGGTAATTGTTTATAGTCATACAAGATCGTCCAAATGTCGATCTGAAGGTTAAAATAGCATGGGATATTCTGTTATAGGTTTCCTCGTAATGATATAACCTTTTAAAAAAGAAAAGAAAAAGAAAACCATGTGCGACGTCGTATTTATGTCATTTTCCGCACAACATTGCCCGGGTCCTCCTTGGAAAAAATCAATATCAATTCTCTCATTTCTATCCCTCTTCGTTTTCTTCTCCTTAACCAACTTCTGGACAGAACAAACCAGAACCAGAATTTCTTCACTTACCTTAAATTTCTCGGATTTTTCTTTTCAAATACAATTTAGTAAAAAATAATTTTATAAAAAATTTATTAAAAAAAGTAAAAACAATGATCAAATTTAAATCTTTCCTCTTCGTCTTCTCTATCCTGCCTTTCATCATCGCTGGTTTTTCTCAAAACCCTAAACCTAGCAAACCTCCGTCTTCCGCCCACTCCGAGCTCACGAACTACGGCTTCCCGATCGGCCTTCTGCCGTCGGCCAACGTCCTGAGCTACAGCATCAACCAGACCTCCGGCGAGTTCTCCGTCGACCTCGGAGGCGCGTGCAAGGTCACGCTCCCGCCGGACAACTACATGGCCACGTACTCGAAGAGGATCAGCGGCAAGATCGACCACGGAAAGATGGCGAAGCTGGACGGGATTAGGGTCCGCGCGTTCTTCAAGTGGTGGTCAATCACCGGGATTCGCTCCAGCGGCGAGAATCTGGTGTTCGAGGTCGGC
>CAMOHE010047045.1:2921-16058 GCA_946598075.1 Artocarpus hirsutus
CAAAACCTAATAAACAAAAAAATATAAAATTCCCTAAAATGCTAAAATCTTATGATGATAGAAAATTTAGGCTGTTGGATAGGAAGCATACATGGCAATACCACAACGACCTTGTGGAAAACCGGAGTTTCTCTCAAGTCTCATGTAACCATTCTCACCCCAATTGGTACCCCATGAGTTCTTAATTAGCCAGTACTTTTTACCATCTTCAGATGTGCCGTAGCCAACGATCGCAACAACATGGTCCAAAGAAGTGCCACAATTTCCAGAGAAGACACCGCTAGAGTAAAGCCGAAACTCTTTTCCTGATGAATTGAGGAAAGCCACGACCGGTTGTTTGGACACGGCGTTCATTAAGGCGTCCTCATTGTTTTCAGGCACGACTTTGTAGCCGCTGATCTTGGCAGCATGTTGGGATGCCTTATTCATGTCACAAGATCCGTCCATTCCTGTGTACGGGTAATTTGATGCGCTGGTTATGCCTCCGTTTTCTTCTATATATGCAAAAGCGTCGTCCTGGTTTCCACCTTTGCAGCCTTGAGTGTTTGGGCCATTGGTGACACAATCCAAGAGTTCTTGCTCCGACAGTGAGGGCAAGTTGCCAGTTTTGATCTTGGTAAGGCCCTCCACGGCTGCCACTGTTGCAAATGCCCAGCAAGATCCTGCACATTTTTTACTTGGTAAAGTTATAGATATAATGTATATAAGAATTTATTTACAAAAGAAACTTCATATTTTTTTAGAGGAACTTTATTTGGTATATTTATTGTTAGCTCATCCAGTCATGAACTCACGTTCTTCTATATATAAAATATTATCCGATCACATAGGGCGACTTTCCCACATTTAAAGACACATAAATAAAGCAGTGCCAAGAGCACGTACGACATATCTACGCGACGAAATTGCAGAGAATGACTATTTTAGCATGCAAAAATGAAAGGATCAAATGGGCCAAGATATTTATTTTATGACCACATTATTGTTTTGAAATTGATATTCAGCACAATATTCTGAATATCTTAGAAATCATGTCTTATAGTAATTATTTTTATAACATCATGTTTTATACCATATAAATTACATGGCACTTATTTTAATGAATTTATTTTAAGATATATGTAGAATATTTACAAATTAAAATCAAATTTTAATTCAATAAACATAGTTAGACTATTTGTCTCATTATCTGGTGCCCAAATTTTCACACACATACAGTCTCCTAACTGTTATACTTGCAACTACAATGAGTCTGGAATTTTATATGTAGGACATCACCAACATAACTTCACTTACGATTTGTTGCTTCTGTTACTAATGTCGCTCTCAGGAAAAATGGCATCATTTAATTTTGCAAATGTATAAAGGTAATAAAATTGAAACAATATGTCGCTTACTGTGATTCTTATCTACTTACCACATAGGCCTTGTTCCAAAACTTTATTGACAGCTCCTTTTGCCCTCCAGTCGATGCTAGATGGAGCATTACCAGTTAGGGGTTCATATTGAACTCCGGCTGGTCTTGAACGGTTGGACAATATTAATCCACCGGTATGATAACGAACGAATTCTTCATCTGTCAAGTCTGCAAATCGATTATTTATGGTCAACTTGAAAGATTGATTCGCTTGTTCGTTGAAATTGTTTACGTAATCCAGATTATCGCTGAATATCTTGAGGCCCTCTTCTTTCTCTGCATTGTCCTTGTAGACGCGTCCATGATGAGCCATCCACTGTTCGTGTTCTCGAACAGAAGCTTCGCTTGGCAGTCTCCGGCATTGGGCTTGAGACGCCCATATCCCTAGAACTAAAAGTACCAGAAAAATTGTTTTCCCTTCAAGTGTTGAGGCCATTGTTTTATTGTATTAACTTGTCCAATGGGAAGGAATTATGATTATTTTCTGGGATAGCTATTGTTTATTTTGTTTTTAACTATATTCTAGATATGTGAGTACCTCTTGGAGATATCAATGGTATATATAGAAATTTTCTTTGACAAATATTTGTGGTGAGGCACCTTTGTAGAAATTGCTGGGAGTGAAGAAAATATAGGAACACGTATGGTAAAAACTTGCGGTCCGTGCAGGCCTAAGGTAAACCCAAATCAAGGCAATTGCTTAAGACCCCTACAAGCCAATGTCCCCTTATTACTAGGAGACTCCTAACTAATTATGCATGCAAGCCTTAAATTATTGACATTAATATTAATCGTACTAATTATGTCCTTTCAGAAGTAAATTATATCCGGACTTATCTTGGCCTAATACTTTTTTTTAGGGGAAACTGAAATTTTATTGCTCAAATGAAATATCAGCAATTAAATAAGAGCCAATAAAACCAGGCAAAACATTTATCCAAACAAAGTCAGCAGAATGAAAACATGCATAATTAGCTAGACAATGGGCTACCAAATTTCCTTTAGGAGACACGTAGCAAACAAAGTCACTGTTCGCATAAGACTTAGCTTCTAGAATATTGTCTTCTACAATCAAAGCTTCCGGACATTCAGCCATAAAAGGACCTAATTTGCCATGAATCCGAACAGCAGCAGCTCCAAGTACGCACCCCATATCATCACGGATACATATACCAACACCTAATACTTTTTACATGAAGATAAATCTCATAAAAACAAGACTAAGATAATATTAAAGACATTTAGTTTTTGATTTTTTTTTTTTTGCTTTTTTTTTTTTCCTGCCTTTTAACTTCTCAAAAATTTCTAGCGGCTGAAGTTTTCCGAGCATATATTTTAATACTTCTCTCAATAACTTTTCGTTTAAAATTAAAAAAATAAAAGAAAAAACTCTTGATTATTATTGTTAAAATTTAACGTGTGCATTAAACTTTTCATCGCTACGACTAAACAATTTCTTTTCAACATCATTCTGCTAGATTTTTTGTTAAAAGAGTTTAGAAAGAGTGAAAGAGTTAATTAGTCATTTGAGAATATTCTATTATTCATCCGGAGAATGATAAGTTTAGTTAGGGACTACATGAACATATATAGTTTTATTGTTGATTTATTATAATTGTTCTCATAGTCAAAATCAACGTTAAATTTAGTAATATTGATTTCTGTCACTAAAAAAATCAAACCATTATTAACGGTGAAGTCATAACTTTATATATAAACGTTGAGGTCAGAAGATGGGACATAAATTGAACGAATAAACAATTGTGTTTTCTCAAAGATTTCTTCTTTACAGATTTCCTTTTGCTTAAGTTTTCTTGGGTTGATTTTTTTGGTTTGTAAGCATTTCTTTCACTCTTTTTTTAATAAATTTTTTCCTTATTTAAAAAAAAAAAAAAAAAACAAAGAACTGCAATGAAAGCATGAAGCGCATAAATAAGTGGGTAGAATTGTTAATTAAAATAGAAAAGTTTGGAATTTTAAATCATAAAACTTTTAAGTAATAAGTAAAGGCTTAATTCATTCAACGTCTTACGCGTTCAAAATTTTGAAGTTACCATGATAATTTTTTTTGGAATACAATGATTTTAAAGATTAAATGATGGTTTAACCCATTTAGTTTATGCCAATCTATATGGGATCCATCGCCTAACTAGTAGAGCTAACGTCATTTGGCCTAGGGCCGTCCGTTGCTGGCATTTTTTTAGAGATTGTTAGATTGTTAAATTCGTCTTTGATCATTTTCTTTCCGTGTTTATTGCAATTACCTATTAGAAATAGTTAAACAAGAACTCGTGACAATACAACAAAATAGGAGACCATATTTCATAAGAAAGTAACACAAGATTTAATTACTTGAAATTACTTGGTTATAGGAGACTGTAAAACCAAATAGTGTATAGCAAAGCAAAAATTTATGCAAGAGCAAAAATATCATAAGAGCTAGTATAATTAAAGCTTGGTGAAACAGATCAAGATGATCCATATGTAGCCTTGCTAGATATTTTATCTCTACTGAAGCCCTGCATGGCAATGCCACAGAGACCTTCTTTGGCGCCACTGCCTCACAAAATCCTCAAATTATACCTGTTCTCACCCCAGTCTTCCCCCATGAATTCTTCACAAACCAGTAATTTGTGCCATCTTGGGATATTCCATACCCAACGGCAAGAACACCATGGTTGAGATTAGTCCCACAATTGCTTGATGAGATACCGCTTTAATAAAACTGGAAGTTAGTCACATCAACGGCAACAGAGATCGGTTGTTTGGAAACTACTTGCAGTAACGCCCTCTCGCAATTTGCAGGCCAATCTTCATAGCGAGTGATCTGGGCAACTAACTTTTCTGCATACTCACTGGCTTGACAATAGCTGTAACAGCTAGAATTTTAATTTACTTGATTATGTATAAACTTAATTAATTAGTGTGCCTAAGCATATTTAAGATTTAAAAACTTTGTTACAAATATTTAACCCAATTTCATTGATGTTACTTGGAGATTTTATTTATTTATTTATTTATTCAACTAAAAATCCTATTTAAAGTTTAATTTCTAGTCATTTTCAATAATTTCAACACAACCCACATGTCATCTCTAAATTCCTTTAAGTTTCCCCAACTTCTAGCAATTCTCAAGACAGCCCCCACCCCCTATAACTCAGATTTTGCGTGAAATTTTCCTGCCCAATAACCCAAGTACCCAGGTCCCTTCATTCCCAAGTCTGAGACTGACCAGACATATGCACATGCCTCCCTCCTCAAAGACTCCACCATTTCCCACCTCTCTTTCCCACTCTCCAACGTCTCTCTCACTCTTGCTTTTGTCCTTCTCATTTCTAAATTTGTTGAGAAACACAAGCTCCCATTCTTTTTCAAACTCAAAGAAAAACCAAAGCCTCCATAGCCAACTTGTTCCAAAAGCTTCAAGGTTGATTTCTGACATAAAATCCCAGATTTTTCAAAGAAGATTTGAGGTATGTTCTTCCAAATAACGAACCAAGTTTTCTATGCATTTATTTACTCTGAATTCTTTTTTTAATCTCTCATAAACATTCTTGGAATTTCAATTATTTCCAGCTTTAACTCTGTGCATGTTTGGGATTTGGGTTGTCAAGTGAAAATCTGAAATAAAGTTCAATAGAGGAAACGTCATTGGTTTATTTTAATATTCAAAGTTAAAAACATGTTATCATGTTTAAATTCAGATTTCATCACTGCATGTTCAAGAATTTTATGGATTATTGTTCCAAAATCTTGTTTTGTTCATGTTCTTGTAAAATTTTATAAAAATCAGTATTGAAAATTTTACATTTGTCTTGAGCATGAAAAAATTAAGGAGAAATGTTTATTTATCCTTTGACATGTTTATCTAAGTGATTTGAATGCATTTTATGCATCAAAAAGTGATTTGGTGTGAAGGATTCGAGTTAAAATCGAACCAAACAATGGGAGGGAAAATTGGCTTCTGCCAATCTTGGAGGGAGGGCAGTCGACCGCACCTTTGGAGCTCAGTCGAATAGCCAGTGACAACCAAGTGGCTGCCACCCTCCTCTGAGCTCTCTGAGGACTCCCGACTTGCCCTATCTAGTTCCTTGCTACTTTGAGACCTAAAACCCCTTTTTGAATGCTTTAAAGACCTTGTGAGATTTAATTGTGTTCCATAAACTTGTTTATAAAAAGAGGCACACTAATGATAAATTCATATATAATGTAGCCTTAGGAATTCATTTTTGTCCTTAATGATTGTTCGCTGGTCCTATAAGAAAGATGTTAAGGCCAAACAATGTTAAGAGCTTATGTCTTTCAAATTGAGCTTGTGAGGCTTAGAGCTATCTGTGGATGTTATCGAGAAAGATGTAAGATTTCTAATCCCTTTAATTGGCAGCCATGTTTTAAGTTATGATTTAATTTTTTGGCCAAGCATGTTAATTGAAATGAGCATGTTTTCAATAAGTTATCTAAGAAATACGTGTTCCCTTATTGCTGTGAGTTTGCGAAAAGTATACGATATGTAAATATGATTAATTTTATATTTGACAAATGAATTTGAAAATTATAATTTAGCTTGGAATAAGAAATTTCGAGTATAATAAGGTATACAAACGCCAATGACAATATGATGGCTCTGAGTTTGAGAAGAATTCGGGTGTTGGATTTGGTTTGAGAAGAATTTGGGTATTAAATAAAGAATTCTTTTTTCTTTCTTTTCTTTGCTAATTTTAGATTTTTTTTTCACAGGCTTGAAATTTTTTGGTTTCTTATGAAGGATATTTTTAGTATTCTAAAGTCAAAATCTAACCTTTACATACACAAGGTATAAATTTGTACATAAAATGTAATTTATAGGTATACATTTGATCATATTGAAAACTAAAGGTACATGTTTTGAATAAACTTAAAATATAAAATACAAAAAAAACCCTCGTCCCCCTCCCCAACAAAAAAAAAAAAAAAACTCAAACCTTAAAAAATTTGCAATTTAAGGTTTTCTATCAAATTTTTTCAATCTTCACATGGTTTTAAGAACACACCATTTATTAAGGTAAAATTCAAACCCTAACATGAAAATCCAATGACTTAAACCTTAATTTGTTGCCATTAAGGATTGAAAAATAAACATTTCTAACGATATTTTAGAAGCATTGATATGCAAATAAGGTTGTATTCCTCAAAAAAAAAAAAAAGTAGGTGGGGGGTGTCATATCTTTCTCGCTGAATATATAAAAATTTCCATGCAAATACCTATAAATATTAATATTTTGATGAAAATATTGATTTCTATAAAACTTATAATGATAAAATGCTAAAAAATATTATGGAAATTTTAACAAAATATCGTCAAAATATTCATAATTTGCTTTATATTTATTTTTTAATTTACTTATTAAAGTTATAAAATTCATATGCATAGAATGTAAGAATTATATAAGAAATTATTCAAACTTCTTGTCTTTATATTAATATTATTTAAACAAGAAGGTATTTCAAATAGCTTTGAACGTCTAAGAAACACATTTTGAATTTGTTGCTTACTTATCTTGTATGAATCCATAAAGGCAAAGGGCATATTAATTAGAAACTTAGTATTTTGGTTGAAAGTTTCATCGAATTTATACATTATTGAAAATTTTAGAGTTTCTCAAAGTCTCATTTAAAAATTTTTTAGTGTTTCAAGATGACTATCTATGTTTACAATAATTTCTATGGATATTGATATTTAAATCGATATTTCTTTAAAATAAAAGCATCAAAATTTTTGTAGATATCAATAGGGATGGATAGTAAACTGATCAAACCACTCAAACCAATTGAATCAAACCAAACCAATTAAAAATTGGTTTGGTTTGGTTTAAAATTATGAAAAACCAATTAAATTGGTTTAGTTTGTGGTTTCCACCCTAAAAAACCTAACCAATTTGTGTTTATTGTATTTAATATTTTATAGTTTATATATTTTTTAAAAAATTAAACGTGCTCTAAAACCTAATAATAATTATTTTGAAAATAAATAAATAATTATCAGCTTTATAAGTCACTACAACTAAGAAATGATTTCTTATAACAAATTTAATATTCTATGTCTTATGGATTTGAATGTTTTAGTTTTGTTTAATATTGAAATTTGGATGTTTTATTCATATTATGAATTGGATATTTGATTCTTGCATTATTAATATTTAAATTGTTTATCATACCAAAATATTGGTTCTATTTATAGTTTGGGAAAAAAATTACAAATATTACTTCAAACCAATTAGAACTTACAATTGGTTTGGTTTGTGTTTGATTGCTTAAATGATTTTGTGCTTTGAAAATCTCCAAACCAAATTATTATTGGTTTGGTTTGTAGTTTACTCAAAATTAACAATTTGGTTGAGTCAGCCACCCTTGGATATCGATATCATCATTAATTGTCGCTGCCAAGGCCTATCGCAGCTCAACCTAGATCCTCCACCGCAAGTCCTCCACATTGCGAGTGCCTTGACCCGAGTCCTAGCTCTCCTTATCATGATTATCCCTACCTGAGCCTTCCCACATTATAGTTCTCCATAGAGTGAGCATTCTAATGATGATTTCGACTATGAGTTTTTTTTCTTTCTTTATTTATTAAGGTTGAAGTGAATTGAGCAATAGTTTTTTTTCTATTCTTTTTTGTTTGATACTTTCTTTCTCTTTTATTTATTGATATTTATTATGTATTATATGAAAACACCCTTCTAAATGTAACATAAATTCATTGAAACATGGAAAATGTCATGCATCGCTAACATTTCAAGTGCCAATCTCAATTGATATGCTACCTTGCCTATGCGCTTCACAATTTCATAAGGTCCAATAATTAACAAAATCAATGTACCAAGGGGCTCATGTGGACTTGATAGAAAATATCTGCTTGTCAGGAAATTCCTCTAGAATTGGGTGGGCCACTTCATCATGATTAGGAATTCTAGACAAGTGATCTGCAACTAGGTTTTTAGTTCCTTTCTTGTCTTTGATTTCCAAATCAAACTCTTGTAGCAACAAGATCCACCTGATTAGCTTGGGTTTGGATGCCTTCTTTTCTAGCAAGTGCTTCAAAGCATAATGATCAGAGTAAACTATTACTTTAGACCCAATCAAATAAGCATGAAATTTATCAAACGCAAAAACTACCGCCAAAAGTTCCTTTTTGGTTGTTGTGTAGTTCAATTGTGCTCCCGACAAGGACTGACTGGCATAATAGATGGTTTGAAAAATTCCATTCTTTCGTTGGCCTAGCACCACTCCAACTACAGAATCGCTTGCATCACACATGAGCTCAAAGGGTAACTCCCAATCAGGTGCTGACACGAGCTTTTCCTTCAACGTGTTAAAAGCCTGCAAGCATTCATCAGAAAAAAAAACAAATGGAGCATCTTAAACCAACAAATTAGATAGAGGTCTAGCGATTTTAGAGAAATCCTTTATGAACCACCTATAAAATCCTGCATGTCCCAAGAATCCGTGAACAAGTTTCACAGATGTGGGTGGAGTTAATTTTGCAATAACCTCCACCTTAGCTCGATCGACTTCTATACCGCTTTTAAAGATCTTGTGTCCAAGCACAATTCCTTCCTGTACCATAAAGTGACACTTTTCCCAATTCAAAACAAGGTTAGTTTCCTCACATCTTTGTAACACCAAAGCCAAATTATGTAAGCATGAATCAAATGATAAGCCAAAAACAAAAAAGTCATCCATAAAAATTTCAATGAATTTCTCAACCATATCAAAAAAAATGGCCATCATACAACGTTGAAAAGTTGCCAGTGCATTACAAAGGCCAAAGGGCATCCTTCTATATGCAAAGGTGCCATAGGGACAAGTGAACATGGTTTTTTCTTGATCCTTAGGTGCAATAGGAATCTAATTATACCCTAAATATCCATCTAGAAAGCAATAAAGTTAATGTCCTACAAGTTTTTCCAACATCTGATCAATATATGGTAAAGGAAAATGATCTTTCCTAGTGGCATCATTTAATTTTCTATAGTCCATAAAAACATGCCACCCAGTAACTGTTCTAGTTGGAATTAATTCATTATTATCACTCTTTTGAACTGTCATACCTTCTTTCTTTGGCACAACTTGCACAGGACTTACCATAAACTATCAGATATAGGATAGATGATCGTAGTGTCCAATAGTTTAATGACCTCAGCTTTCACCACTTCTTGCATTTTTGGGTTTATACGCCTTTGGGGTTGAATGGTGGGCTTGTATTTCTCCTCCATAAGAATTTTGTGCATGCAAATGGAGGGGCTTATTCCCTTAATGTCTGCAATCTTCCATCCAATTGCGCCTTTGTGCTCTCTTAACACCCTGAGTAGTTTTTCCTCCATAAGATCTATCAAAGAAGAAGAGATAATTACAGGCAATGAGGATTTGCTATCTAAATAAGCATATTTTAAATGAGAAGGTAAGGGTTTGAGCTCAAGAATGGGAGGCTCTTCAATTGACGGCTTAGGCCCTGTGGTGGACTGTTCCACTTCTACAAGTTGCAATGCCTTATGCCTCGGAATTGGTGAATTTGCCTCCATAAAGTCTACATATTCCCTTATTTCCTCATTATCAACATCCGCACTAGTAGATTGGGTTAGGCGAGCTTCAAATGGGTCGTTGAATGCATTTTCTTGAAAAACCTTAGATACCAACTTATCAATAGTGTCAATTCTAAAACAAAACTCATCAGTTGAGGGATATTTCATTGCTTCAAACACATTAAAGGTGACATGATCATCTTGAACCCTAAGAATTAATTTTCCTTGTTGCACACCTATCAAGATTCTTCCTGTTGCTAGAAAAGGATGGCCTAAAATGAGCAGAACCTCATGATCTTCCTTAATTTCAGAACAACGAAATCTGCAAGAAAAATAAACTTGTCAACCTTTACTAGTACATCCTCCACAATACCTCTAGGTTGCTTAATTGTTCGATATGTAAGTTGAAGTGACACTGTAGTTGCTTTAACCTCTCCCAAGCCTAATTTCTTAAAGACTAAAAAAGGCATTAAATTGATACTAGTACCTAAATCATATAATGCTTTTTTGAAATAAGAGTCACCAATAGTGCAAGGAATTGTAAAACTCCTTGGATCTTTTAGTTTAGGTGGCAACTTATTTTGTAGAATGGCTGAGCACTCCTCATTCAACTGCATAGTTTCATAGTCCTTCAGCTTTCTTTTGTTTGCCAAAATCTCTTTCAAAAATTGTGCATAATTGGGCATTTGTGCTAGAGCATCTGCAAAGGGAATGTTAATATGCAACTTTTTAAATACATCTAGAAATTTAGCAAACTGCTTATCTGTCTTGCGCTGCTGGAGCCTTTGGGGAAATGGAATAGAAGGCAAATGGGGCTTAGGATTGTCTAGGAAAAGCTTACTCTTGCATGCCTCATTTGATTGCACAGCAATTTCTTCTTCTTGTTCACTAGGGGCCTCTTTTTGCTCATCATCTTGCCTCACTTGCTTGCCACTTCTCAACGTTATTACCTTCACATTCTCAATGGCATTCTTTTCTATGTTGCTTGGCAATGAACCCTATGGCCTACCTGAAATCATGTTGGCCATTTGTCCTATCTGCATTTCTAGATTTCTGATGGATGCCTCTTGATTCTAAAGCCGTGCATCCATACTCTTCATAAAATCTTGAGTGGATGAAGCCAGTTTAGCAACAATGTCTTCCAGATTGGGCTTTTTCTCTTCCTGTTGCTTGAAGCTTGGTGGTGGTCTCATTGCATTCTGATTACCCATGAGAAGTTAGGATGATTTCGCCATCTTGGATTGTAAGTTTTGGAGTAGGGATTATTTTGCGGCCTATTAAAATTTCCAACAAAGTTAGCATTTTTAGCAGGCTGAGCAAAAGTATTACCTACTTGGCATTCAATGCTACCACGTCCTCCTCCACAAAAGTCACAAGTTGCATTCTGAATTCTTATAGCTGAAGCACTCATATGGTCTATCTTTTGGTTAAGTGCTTCAAACTGAGCTGTAAGTGTAGATAGTGCATTCACTTCATGAACTCTTGTAGTTTACCTAGTTTGTAGCCTTTCAGTAGGCCACTAATAGTTATTTGATGCCATTTCCTCTATTAGATCAAAAGCCTCCTTAGGTGTTTTATTATGTAATGTCCCGCCTGCAACTGCATCAATGGTAGCACGAAGACTTGCACTAGACCCATTATAAAAAGTTTGCACCTGCATCTAGACTAGTAATCCATGATGTGGGCACCTCCTTAGCAGCTCCTTGAATCTTTCCCATGCCTCATATAGCGACTCAAGAAATTAGTAATATCAATACGTATTTTTGTAGATTTTGCTGGAGGAAAAAACTTATCGAGAATTTTTGGGCCATAATATCCCAACTCGTAATTGATCCTGTAGGAAGAGACGTGAGCCAATTCTTGGCTTTATCCCTCAGAGAGAATGGGAACAATCTCAATCTAATTGCATCATCTGACACTCCATTAAATTTAATAGTGTCACAGATTTCGAGGAAGGCATCAATGTGGGCGTTTGGATCATCACTTGGTAGTCCACTAAATTGCACTGATTGGTATATCATTTGGATGAGAGACGGCTTGATCTCAAAATTGTTTGCTTGAATGGCCGGCCTCCTGATGCTCGAAATGGCGCCTTGAATAGTTCGTGCTACATAATCTCTCAAAAGTCGGCGAGGATTTTCAACTTCACCTATCGCCGCCATTTTTTTAGTGCGATTTCTCTATTCACTTAACAATCTTCTAAAAGTACGTTTGATTTTTAGATCAAACTTAACAAGTTCACCTTGTTTAGCTCTTCTCATACACCAATGCACTCCTTAAAAAAATAAACAATAATAAAAAAAACTAGATTAAATCAAGAATTATCCAGCATTAATATTAATTAGTATTAAACAAGTAGTCCCCAACAACGGTGTCAAAAACTTGTTCGGTAAAATCCACAAGCGCAAGTGCACGTTATCGATCAAGTAATAAAGTACTAAGTATGGGTATCATCTCTCAGGACTATTGAATAATAACCTAATTAATACTAAAATTAGATTAACCCTAAAATTTATCTAGCAAATCGATTGAAGATGAAATGAAACTAGGCATAATATTAAAAACTAAAACTAATTTAAGAAAAGAATATATTTGAATTAAAGGAATTAAAACCAATGAGAATTAAGCGTTAAGGCATCCGATTTCACCATAAACGTTAGATGTGAATTTCATATAATCACACACCCTGATTGATGATAAACATGTGATGGCGAAAATTTTCAATTTATTCACTATCCTATCTCTAGGTATAGTAAACCTATTCAGTTTATTAATCTACTATATCTCTATATGAATTTAAATTAACCTCAATGCATTAAGATCTATGAATATTCTTGGTTTATAATAAATCTGTTGGGTCATCTTATCACCGAAAGCCACACAAATAACGTGGTATATCTCTACTCACATTTAATTCATGGTTATATGGTATATGAAACTTTTGCATATTCTTTCTTCTCAATTTCCAACAATCACCTCAGATCATTTAAATGGTAGCTAATCATTCAAACACATTACGAACTGTAACGCCCTCTTTCCGGACGTCACAGATGTCGTTACATTCATTCTTTATAACATTAACTGAAGCAAACTATTGTAATTAATAACGTGCATTTGAAATCATAGTTTAGAAAAGCATTCCCAGGATCTTTACATACATTT
>CAMOHE010047045.1:16442-52014 GCA_946598075.1 Artocarpus hirsutus
AATTTATCTAGCAAATCGATTGAAGATGAAATGAAACTAGGCATAATATTAAAAACTAAAACTAATTTAAGAAAAGAATATATTTGAATTAAAGGAATTAAAACCAATGAGAATTAAGCGTTAAGGCATCCGATTTCACCATAAATGTTAGATTTGAATTTCATATAATCACACACCCTGATTGATGATAAACATGTGATGGCAAAAATTTTCAATTTACTCACTATCCTATCTCTAGGTATAGTAAACCTATTCCGTTTATTAATCCACTATATCTCTATATGAATTTAAATTAACCTCAATGCATTAAGATCTATGAATATTCTTGGTTTACAATAAATCTGTTGGGCCATCTTATCACCGAAAGCCACACAAATAACGTGGTATATCTCTACTCACATTTAATTCATGGCTATATGGTATATGAAACTTTTGCATATTCTTTCTTCTCAATTTTCAACATGCACCTCAGATCATTTAAATGATAGCTAATCATTCAAACACATTACGAACAATAACATACACCTCACATGAATAGAGTCAATTATGGTGCATAAATAAATATGAAATTTACATCATTGTCATTAGGTTACATCGTAGCCCTAACTAAAAAAATTAGAACATAATTGAAAAAGAAACAAAAACTAAAAATTTAATTAAATCAAACATCAGGAATTAAGAAAACTAGAAATTATGTCACCAATCTCTCACTTCTTACTCCAGATTGCTTGAAAGCTCCCTAGAAAAGTCAACAACGCTTTGAAAAATAAAAACCCTAGATGTCTTTTGATAATTACATCCTCATCTATTTATACTACTCTATGGTTAAAAGAGATGGTTGTGCAAGCCAAACTAAGGTGTTGTGGCGCTTCTTCTCTGCCATGATGCCTCCTCTAGTTCTCACTTGATTTTTTGTTAAATTTTTTCTCTATTTTCTTGTGCTGAGCTCCCTTTTCTTTTCTTTTTTTTCTTCAACCTACATCATTAGAGGCAAACCTTTATAAAAATGGGTGTTTCATGTGATTTTTCTCAAGAACATAACAATATTCGCTAACTAAAAGTGGCTAAATAACTCTCTAAACTAGCGTTATCAATACAATGCTGGGATTCTTTACGATCTAACCCATAAGAGCAAATGAAAGTTTTATTTACACGGAGAATCGAGATAAAGCTCTAGTGGAAGGAATTGGCACTTATTGCTTAATATTAGTTCTAGACATTATCTTGATTTATTCCAAACTCATTATATACCTACTTTTTCTCACAATTTAGTTTCTTTATCAAACTTGATGTAGCAGGATTTTATTGCAAGTTTAGATTTGGATCTTTCAGTTTTTATAAAAATGATAGTTTTATTGATTCTGGAATCTTTTATGATGGTTTATATAAGTTAAAGCTTGATAATATCTTTGCTGAAACTTTGTTAACCATGCATTGAAGTATTGTAACTAAATGGAGTTTAGTTGAAGAAAGTTCTACTTACTTGTGGCATAAACGCTTGGGTCACATATCCAAGGAAAGCATAGAGAGATTAGTAAAGAATAGAATTCTTTCAAATTTAGATTTTACTGATCTCGGTATGTGTATTGATTGCATTAAAGGAAAGCAAACTAAACACATTAAGAAAGGGGCTACAAGAAGTACACAGCTTCTTAAACTCATACATACTGACATATGTGGACCTTTTGATACTCCATCCTTTGGTGGAGAAAAGTATTTTATCACTTTTATTAATGATTTTTCATGTTATGGTTATCTTTATCTATTGCATAAAAAATCTCAATCTGTTGAAGCCTTTGAGGTATTTATTAATGAGGTTGAGAGGTAATTAGCTAAAAAGGTGAAAATTATAAGGTCAGATAGAGGTGCTGAATACTATGGAAAGTATGACGAGTCAGGACAATGTCCAGGTCCATTTACTAAATTTCTAGAAAAGTGAGGCATATGTGCACAATACACTATGCTATGTATAGTGCAACAAAACAATGTAGCAAAAAGGCATAATCGTGCATTGATGGATATGGTTAGGAGTATGTTAAGTTATTCATCTTTACCTTTATCTTTGTGGATGCATGCATTAAAGACTACCATGTATATACTAAATAGGGTACATAGTAAGGCTGTCCCAAAAACTTCTTTTAAGATGTAGACAGGAAAGAAACCTAGTTTAAGACACCTGCATATTTAGGGTTGCGCGACAGAAGGAAAAATTTACAATCCACATGAAAAGAAATTAGATTCTAAGATGACTAGTATTTATTTCATTGGTTATTCTGAAAAATCCAAAGGGTATAAATTTTATTGTCCTACCTATTGTACTAGAATAGTAGAATCTGGAAAAGCTAGGTTCATCAAGAATGGTGAAATAAGTAGGAGCAGAGAACCACGTAATGTGGTCATTGAAGAGGTTAAGGTAGAAGTACCTGAACCTGTAACTTTCAAGAATGTTCCTAACATTGTTGTACAGCCTAACAATGTTCAAGAACAACAAGTGAATGACCAACTACTTTACAATGAAGTTGTACTTGAAGAACCTATAGTAACTAAACCACAACAAGCAGTATTAAGAAGATTTAAAAGAGAAAAACGATCTGTTGTTTCTGATGATTATGTGGTTTATCTATAAGAATCAGAAATTGACTTGGAAATCGATAATGATCCGATTTCAGATCCAGTTTCATTTTCACAAGCCATGGAAAGTATTGATTCTGACAAGTGGTTTAATGCTATGAAAGATGAGTTAAAATTGATGGATCAAAATCAAGTTTGGGACCTTTTTGAGTTGCCTGAAGGTTGCAAGAGAGTCGGGTGTAAATGGGTCTTTAAGATCAAGTGCGACTCTAAAAGCAATATTGAACGGTACAAGGCTAGACTTGTTGCCAAAGGTTTTACTTAAAAAGAAGGCATTGACTATAAAGAGACTTTTTCACCAGTCTCTAAGAAAGATTCACTCAAAATTATTATGGTATGGGTGACTTATTTTGATTTAGAGTTACACTAAATGGATGTGAAAATTGCCTTTCTCAATGGAAATTTAAAGGAAGAAGTCTATATAGACCAACCTGAATGCTTTTCAAGTAAAGAAAAAGAACACATGGTGTGTAAATTAAAGAAATCAATATATGGACTTAAACAAGCTTCCGGACAATGGTATCTTAAGTTTAATGATATCATTACTTCGTTTGGATTTAAGGAGAACACTGTTGATCAGTGTATATATATGAAGTCAAGGTTATTTTCTTAGTCCTATATGTTGATGATATTTTGCTTGCTACTAACAATCTTAGTTTATTTCATGAAACTAAGAAATTCCAAAGACATGGGTGAGGCAACTTACATTATAGGAATTGAAATATTCCATGATAGATCACAAGGATTGTTGGGGTTGTCTCAAAAAATTATATGAACAAAGTTTTAGAGAAATTTAAGATGGACAAATGCTCAGCATGTATAGTTCCAATTCAGAAGGGGGACAAATTTAGTCATATGCAATGTCTAAAGAATGAATTGGAACGTGCGCAAATGAAAACATTCCTTGTGCATCTGTCGTTGGTAGCTTGTTGTATGCTTAAACTTGCACCAGACTCGATATTAGTTTTGCTGTTGAGATGTTAGGAAGATATCAAAGTAATCTAAGAATAGATCATTGGAAAGCTGCAAAGAAAGTTCTCAGGTATTTACAAGGAACAAAGGACCACATACTTACTTATAGAAGATGTGATCATCTTTAAGTAATCAGTTACTTAGATTCAAACTTTGCCGATGTGCTGACACTAGAAAATCTACATTTGGTTGTTTGTTCCTTTTGGCCAGAGGAGCAATTTCATGGAAAGTGCAAAGCAATCTGTCATTGCTACATCCTATGGAGGCCGAGTTCATGGCATGTTTTGAGGCCACAAGTCTTGGTTTATGGTTGCGGAATTTTATTTTGGGCTTAGAGTTATCGACAATATAGCCAGGCCATTGAAAATTTATTGTAATAATATCACAGCAATCTTCTTTGCTAAGAATGACAAGTATTCTAATAGTGCAAAACATATGGATATTAAGTACTTAGTCGTTAAGCAAGAAGTTCGGGAATGTAAAGTATTAATTGAGCAAATTAGCACCAATCTTATAATTGCAAATCCTTTAACAAAAGGATTGCCACCCAAAACATTTATTGAACATGTTGAATGTATAGGTTTTATTAGACATCATTAATGGTTATGTACTATGATTTATTTCATTTTAATGATATGACACTTTGAGCTCACTTAGTATGCTCCCGATATATCATGTTTTCTATTTTGTATACATAATTGTTATAGATTAATGTTTGACAGGATTGTTTCACCAAAGATATTAAAGTGGGCTATTATTAAACCTCTTAATTATGAATCATATTAAATAGATATTTGATATTGTAGTATATGGAAGGACTACATTAAGTTAGTGATGTAAGACCGATGACTTACTTTAGATTTTTTGTTTAATTATGATGGAGAGTACCAGCCAATTTTAAGAAGATTTAGCATAATATTGTTATGCACATTATAGCCTTATCAAACAAATAAAGGAATATTATATGGGTCAAGTAGGAGAATGTTAGAATTATGGCCCACATAATTAATTAAAGGCCTATAAAATTTATCAAATTTATCATTTATTTATTTAGTTTAATAATTATTTAAATATTAAAATCATATTGGCTATGAGAGGTTACAACTCTTATTAAAAGATATGTACTTTGATGAAAAGACACCTATTAAATAAGAGTCTAGTCCTCTTTCCACCCAATTAATTGTATTCCTTCTCTACATTAGAAAGATACATTAAAAGAAATAAATATGGGTTTAGAGAGGGAAACCGGATTCTTCTTCTCTGATAAATTTTCTGTTTAAGAGTTCTCTGCAAATCAAATATATGAATCAAGGAACACTAAATCTTTTTTTGTGAAAATTATTGAGTTTCAAGATGACTAGGAATTACATAATTTAAAGTTCTTACAGAATCAAAGTGGAAATTAGGGGAGGATTGTAATTGAGAGTGGTGTGGCCATAAATATAATGACTCTTGACTTGCATAATCAGAATTGAGACAATAATTAAATTTATATAAATCATCTTCCTTGTTGCACCCACGGCCTTGCCTTTTCCTTGGCAGTACTACTCTCTTCTCTTTTAAACTCTGTTTTTATTCGTGTAACAAATCTTGATTTATGTAATTTGTTTTGCGTGTTTATGCTTCTGTTTTTTGTGTTCTTTAATTAATCATACACACACACACATAAATATATATATGGAGAGAGAGAGAGAGAGAGAGAGAGGGATTATATAAGATTAAAATGGTTGTTACGACATCTCAAATGAATGTGAAAGCAAAAACTGTGCCCGGCAGTACTACATCTGAAACTATGGTTAAGAATTGTTCTATAAAATTCTCTCTCATATTTATTTCTAAAAGTTAACGTCAATAGCTCCCTACTCTAACGCATACATTTAATTGCATTTAATTAAGCTACAACTTATTCAACAAATTTTTAGCAAAAAACTATTTAATATACCCTTCATTTATATTTTCATAGCAAGCTTATTTAACGATCTGACTCCTAAAAAAACACAAGAAACATTAATAATAATATTTTGTAGAATGAGTTGACTTGTCTTTCACTCCAAGAAACTCATTTTAATCCTTAAAAGGTATCTTAAGGAAACTTACTTTTATAAGTCTTACGTGCAGCGAATTTTGAACCTATAGAAAACAAGGATCTAGAGTGCAGACAAACCCTTGGTTTAATTAGAGAGTATGTGATTTCTTCCCATAAATCCTAGACACTCACACGTCCGTTCAAGTAATCAGAGATTAAGTGTGAAAGATCTAAAGTGTCAAAATGTTAAAGTTATCATACTTAATCGCTTCAAAAGATATGTTGTTCATTTATATTTATATATTAATTGTATATTAATTAATATAGCTATAGATTATGAGCAAAAAGTTTTATGAAAAATTTAGTTACATATGGTTTTATCACTTCTGCTATTTTTACTATTTTTGGTTTCAAAGCTAATACAACATATCTATAAGTAAAAAAATATACGGGAGGTTTTGATAATTTCTAATGGCGTTAAGTGTGGCTTAATATTGCTTGCCAGTTTGCTTAGAGTGTGGTTTGGTAGATGCTTTGAGCATTTTGCAGTGAATTGTCTTATTGAAGGTTTCTGTGTGCTAATTGTAAGGTTTTTTAGATTGCATCTTTAGAAACATTATTTAAGAAATTTTAAAAAAAATGAAATTAGAGTTGTCTGTTCATGCTATAGCCTTGGAAATTCGAATTTGAATAGAAGAAAATCAATTCAATTCAATTCAATTCAAAGTATAAATAAGACAAGCCTTGGAATTTAAAAGAAGAAAATCCTTATTTAAGTTGGATTCAAATTTAACTTTAAATAGGATTTGCTTTTTAGCTATTTAAATTAAGAAGATTGTGATTTGCGTCAAGGGAAATTTGCTGAAGATATTTTTGAAGAAAAGATCTAGAAATCACACAAAAAGTCTAGGTCACTTCAGAAAACGAATCATGATCTTATCGGATAAGTGTTGCAACACTGTTACAATACTTGATACAACACTTAGAATTTTGAATAGCCTATCCGAGATCTGAATGAGATTCTAGAAGAAACTCTATATAAACCTCAATTTAGAAGGTGCATTGCATGTCTAGGGAGTTTATTTTATAGAGGTTTTGAGTAGGTTTTACTTGGCATTCTTTAGGAGAAGAATTTGAAGTCTTTGGGGAGAGATAGTGTGTGAGGTGAAGGGATTCAATGGTGTAGACATTCAAGACATGTGACGTTAAGTGAATAGATCCATCTAATTGTTACAACATAGAGAGGGCAATCATAAGAGGGTAACTTAATATTGTTTAAGTCCGATTGGTATTGATATTTGTTCATAATTAGTAGATTATTCAATAGTTGGACCTGGCCCCATACATGTAAGTTTGTACCAAACCATGTAAAAACTGCTTGCGTCTTTTTATTTATTTTTTGCTTTTGGTAAATTTAATTAATCGTATTTCAATTAAATTTGGTAAAATCTTTCACTATGTAACTTGACCAATTGTGATGTGAAGCATATGTTAAAATTTAACGGTAATATTTTGGTCACAAAGTTATGATGAGAAATGTCACAAGCTACTGTGATTAATATGCACAATAAATGCAATTATATCTGGAGGAGGGCATCTGCGCCCTCTCTGGACAATCGCCCTATTCCACAGTTATCCCATACCACATCACATGCTACACTAATAAAAGAATAGCGTTTTCCAATGCACAGCTTAGGAAACAGAAAATTAAAAAAAAATGAACAAAAAAAAAAGAGAAAATTATGTCAAAAAATTTGTGTCTATATCTTCAATAAGGCAAGCTCTTAGAGCTTGTGCTGATCACCAAGGCCTTGAGCTTAGAAGACTCCCCAGCAGCATTGGCTCTCCTTGTTATCATCTCCATATTCTTTTGCAAACTCTGTTTAACCAAACTCTTCATCATCTTCTTCCCCTCTTGGGTCCCCCTTTGATTCACGGGCGAGCCCATTGCAATTCTTCCCGTCTGCGGCCCAGAATGTGGGCCCATTTTAGCTTGCCTCTCATCACTAAACCATTGTAACAACTTTATGGCCCTTTTTTGGGCTAGAGGACTTCCCAATAGAGCAACTTCTAAAAGCACCGCCACAATCCCTAACTTGAACATTTTTTCTCTTTGAGCAGAGCTTTGATGGGCTAAAATCATCAAAACATAAGCGGACAACTCTTGACATTTGGGCTTGTCTTCCCATGCCAAAATTTCTATTAAGCTCTCTGGGACCATTGGGCTACTTTCCAAGGCCTTTTTTCCCAGTAGGGTCACCACCAAATTCCCTAGTGTTGCGAGGGCTTTCTCGGAAAGCTCCTTTGTTGAGGAAAGCTTCAAAAGGGTGTCCACTACTCCGTTGGAGACCAAAGGCCCGGCATTTTCCAAGACTATGGAGAGGTTGTACAAAGTGCCTAAACATGATTGTTTTGTGTCAATGCTTGAAGTTGTTGACTCGAGAACGTTGATAATAAATGGGACAATTTCCGAGGGGGCTAAAGGAAAAGGTGTGTTTGCTAGCAATGACAATGTCAAGAGAAGCTCCGAAAATTCAAGCTTGGTTGGTTCATCTAGAAGGTTGGTGTTCTTGGGTAGTTTTGATAGAATTCCTGCCTCCACCATAATGGCCTTATTCCTGAAGAATATAACAAATTGGAAAAAGGAAAGTTAGAAAAGGAGAACATGTTTCAACTTCAAACTTTGGTTGAACCTAAGAATAAAATATTGAGTAAGTCAAATAATGACTTTGAAATCCTAGTGAGTATTGGGGGCAAATAATAATAATAATAATAAAAGAAAAGTGAATAAGTCAAAGTTAGATGAGAAACCAAACTACCCAAATGCATTATTGAATAGAATAATGAAGCCAAGAAATAGATTTATTAAAAGAAATGGGATAAAAGGATTTGTGCAAGTCAACGAGATTCCAAGATTTAGATCTGTGTTGGAAAGTCGGAGTCAAAAAATGGCAGTTTAAAAAATTGCCCAAAGATCGAAATGGAATCTTAACAACTACACTTAAAAAAAAAAAAAAAAAAAAAACCTTACAAGCTGTAATATATCCCATCTCAAACGACATCATGTCGGTTTGAGAAAAAACCTTGTGGACATTTAAGCACAGCTTGCGCTTTATTCCGACCCAAGGCACATTTTCCTTTATTAACAACCTCAATTCTATAAAAATTTCTAATAATTCAATATTGTTTTATCCTGATTAACCTTTCTTGTAATTAATTTTTCTAGAAATTATTCATGAAATTTACCACGTGATAGAAAATTAAAAAAAAAAAAAAAGTACACAAATAATAGCCCCACTTGACCCATTTAAAAAAGTAGGTTTGATCAGGAAGGTTCTTTGGTGCGATGCATATGTGAAATACGACAACCGCTAGAGTCAAGTACTTCAGATAATAGCAGCCACGGGACTACAGTAGAACATAAAATATTTCATGTATAATCCTTTTCTATCCAAATGCTTTTGTTCATCACCAATCACATGTCTATACCTTTTGGTAGTGATAATATTTGGCAGATTTCCTATCATCTAGTTATCATGTTAAACAAAAAAAAAATCCTACCCGTCCGTCATTGTTTTAAACCATTGACTCTCTATCAAGTTCCGTTCAATTGTCATAATTCTCTAAATTTAATAAAATTCTGATATGATAAACAGACTTTTAACCTATGATAGAAACCTATATGAATACTTAGAAATTATGTTTCAATATTACTACTATATATATGTATATGTATATGCATGTCTAGTAAGACAGACAAATATATATTTACCCCACATCACATGGACACAGCTCTAGCTTAAGTTTGAAGGAAAATTGGATCCCTAACTTTTAGATAGGTCTCCATCATCGTTGATTTTATTGAAACATATATTGTCTTTTCCTTTATAGCATGTTTCTTGTCTGACAGAATAACATTTCATTTAGTTCAAAGAGAGCATCGATTGTCTCGTCAACTAGATTAGATAAGGGATATGGGTGGGTCGTTACCAACCATTGAGTTATTGATGCCAAGACCAGCTTAAGCCTTACCTCATCACACTACAGCTAGTATGAATTGTATTAAATTATTGTGCCTTAATAGTCAAAAGATTAGTGCTGGTGCCCATAAGGTCATGAGGGGTTCCCACTTCTATTTTTTCTTGTCCTTCTTATCTTATTATATCAAACATTGAATTTGCCAAAATAAGTGAGGTTTCTCAATTAATTATACTTTTAATTTTTCTCCACCCATCAAACTTAAAAAAAAAAAAAAATTGCTTTTACGACAAAAAAAAAAAGAGAAAAATTAACAAAAATGGGCCCAAAACTCAATATCCTAAAATATCCACCACTTCTAATCGGTTTCTTATTCCCTTCCCCGTAGTTATCAATTTATAGAAAGAAAAAAAATCCTATTTCTTGCGTATTTAACTTCTCTTCTTAATTATAAAACCTAGGAAATTCAAAGTAATTAAAAAATTTTAGCATTTCAATTCAATATTGTTAATACGCAATTAACAAAATCACAGATGTCCTTTTTTCATCAATTTAACTAAAACAATATAAAAAAAATACATGTAACGTATGCACATAATTAGCGTAATGAAAACCAGATGAAACTTAAGCAATTAACTAATTAATGAGAATATTATTGTGGTATTAGGAAATTTGAGAAAGACTTACGTATAAGTTCCATTTGCAAGCTCAATTAGAGCCGCCACCGCGACTTGGCGGCGGTAAGCCACCTCGGACGACGCCATGGTGACCAAAACCGGAATAACACCGAGCTCAACCACCAACTTCCTCAACTTGACGTCCTCTTTAGCCAGACTTCTTATCTCCTTAGCCGCCATCTCCTTCTCTTCCCAGCTCCCGAAGTGAAGCCGCTTCACGGCCCTCTGCAGCAACGCCGCCACGTCATGATCACCTCCACCAGCACCTTTTGTGGTCTCCATAGCCTGTAAAACCTCAACCTCTACTACTTCAACGACGTCGTCCTGGCTGTCTTTGATGGCCAGTTGATGATGATGATGATCAGTACGATCGGACGGCGTGTATCGCTTGCGGCCAGCTTTGGAGATCAGGAACCGTCGGATGCGTTTGAAGAATCGGAGCTTTATGTAAGAGTACAACCATATAGGAGAAGAAGAGTGAGACTGAGACATGTTGTTGTTATTGTCTTTGCGGAGAGAGAGAAAGAAAGAGAGGGTTGCGAAAACCAAATCAAAACCTCTGACTTTTTGGAGAGAGAGAGAGAGAAAGGAAATAGAAAGATGAGAGAAATGAGGGTTTGAAGTTAGATATAGTGGCTTTTGTGTAGGACAAGACAAGGGGCTTAATTTTGGTCTTAAAAACATGAAGAAGCACAAAGCACATGCACACTATTAATGGTTAAAGGACAGGATCTGTCCCTCTAAACTAGCGGACCGACCGTGGCATATATATAAGATAATCAAATAATTAAGGGAGATTTTAAGATTCATTAGTGCACATTATTAATGTTTGAGACATAATTTAATAACCTTCTACCATAAAAACAAAAAAAGGACATAATTTGATAAGGTCTTTCTCGGATGAGGAACCATTGTTATCATTTTTTTCTTTAAATATGACAACCGAAAGACATATACTTGCTGATAAATTATTCGGTACCCACCTAAAAAATATCCAATTTATTAATAATTTGGTGTTTTCATGGGGAAGTTTATTGGATGTGATCATCAAAATCATACGGCTCATAACAGCAGACAGTACTCGTACGTTGGCTGTTCCTAGAATACACATTACTTTTCCAGACGTGCCACTAACTATTCCATGTTCGTTTGTAGATTGACAATTATGTTCTTAAACGTATTAAGAATTCTTTTTATTTTTAATTTTTTTTTTTAATGTTTTTGGGTTCTGAGATTTGAGAGCCACACCCACATGCATTTATGTGGCATTTCCTTCGAAGGTCATAAATTTTGATCTGATACGCACACCTGGCATGCAAGCTGCTGCTATTTTTTTGGATCTATTCTGCTCTTTGTTCTTCATAAAGACTTCTTTAATTCTTTTATTTTGGCCAAAAAATCTGCACTTTAGACCTACTTTGATATTGTCACATGGTTGGTTGTTTGTGAAATTTTGTCCGCAGAGGATCAAATTACCTTTTTGATCATTTAATTATGTGTAATTAGTTATAAACTTATATCCTTCTTTTAGGTAATGAAATTGATCTATCTTGCTGATCTTTTGTAGCATGGTTGCATTAAATGCAATACAGCTGCATTATTGAGATTTGGGAGTGGACAGATTAATTATTAGCTAGTCATAACATTAACAAAGTATTTCATCTTTTTTAGTACCCTTGTTATTAGAACAAATCAGTTATATAAGGCTCGATATCAAACCGAATTCATGTATGAAATCTTGAACTTCACGTTAATGGAAACAAAAAATTAGGAAAAGCTATGCTGTCGAAAAACAACAAAATAATAGGAAATGCTACGTGACGTAGAAAAACCAGCACCAACAACAACCGAGAGCCAATAACCATGAAAAAGTACAAAATTTTGCACATATTATCATAAAGGCTTCGTTTGAGAATCCAGTTGGAGCTAATAACTGTTACAATATAAAGCTCTTGCATGCTATAGTGTAAAGTAAAAGTTTGCTATAGTATAAAGTTCTCAGATGCTACAATTTTTTTATTTTAACTTATAATCCAATTATATTCCCAAACATTCTATAGTTTTTTATTTTACCTTTAAAGGAACATGAAATATGTTATCTCACTCTCAAATACACATATATATGTTGGTAACAATATTGATTAAAAGTGTTTGGCACTTAAGATCAATAAAAGTGTAAAGCTCTCACATAAAACTTGTCGTAACTAGAGAGCAAAAAAATATACGCATGAAACAACATAGACCATGCAGCCTTGGCTTGCTAGTCATGTTGTCAAAAATCTACTCGGTACCAATCCTCGTTAGTGCACCACTTCGACACACACAAAATTGATCACCATTATTGACCTATTCAAAAAAGAAAACAAAAAAACAATGTTCATAGTCTTGAGGGGAGAAACCGGAACTCGCTAGAATAATATGTGATGATGTGGCAACTCCACGTCACACGCCGGAAAGAGTATATTGAATCCAATATCTCTGAGCAGCCGGCCTACCAGGCATTGAATTGTCGCACGTGGGAAGTACACACCACCACCATTGAGATTAGGGGGCATAGTTTATATTTGTGTGGTTGATAATTAATGGTGTCTAAGTATGTGTTAAGCCCAAAAATGAGAAGAAATGTGCTTATATGATGTGTACCACAATCGTAACTTTTTATCTTATGCACAATATTGGACTCGGACGGTGACTGCTACTAAATATTGTTTATCTCTACTCTTATTATATATTTAATATATGTAGCCAATAGACATGTAGTTGGTAATGCATTTGACATGGCTGCTCTAGATTTATTTATATATAAAGAATTTTCTTTTAGTTTGCCGATTTGAGTTCTTTGGTTAATTAGAAAATATGGCCTTATGACTTTCGGTCGGTCTAACAGTGTTTGATCGACATTGTAATTTGTTGCGAAATTAAAATTCTAGTTCTATAAAAGAAAAATAAGCAAAAAAAAATAATATACAAATTTCATAGCAATTTATCCTCTATGTAAAATTTAAATCCATTTTTTGTCATTGAAAAAAATTCACCATGATAAAGAAGTTTACAATAGAAAATTAACACCGTTTAACTCTATTTTTTTAAACCTCTCTAACAAGGCACCCCTTTATATATAGAAAAACTAGAGAAGTTAAAGAAAACATAGAGAGTTGAATAGTGTGTAATTTTCACTTGTAAACTTTTTCATTATAATAGATTTTTATAAGTCTGAAATCCCCAAATTACTTTTTCAGCAATTTGTCAAGATATTAAACTAAACTCCACAACTAAACATAATTACTTCAAATTACTTTTTCTTTCTTTCCAATTGAGAACTAGCTAGAAATTTCCTAACCCAACTTTGTTTTAATTAGTTAATAAGTACATTTGAAATATTAACAAATAATGTGTAACTTTTCCTTCCGTTTGTTTAGTGAAAGTACTGTTAATTTCCCCTAAAAAAGTAATTAATCATCTGCATCTCTTGAATGAGTATACCTCCAGCGCTCGTTTGGCTTTGAAATAACCCTGGTTAATCTTTCCCTAAGTATCTAGGGGATTTCCATAGCCCCCAGAGATTCATATGTAAGAGATTTTAAAAGCTGCAGCTAAAATTGGATTCTATAATATATCATGTTCTTACTTCTTGGGGAAACACAGAAAATTTACAAAATCTTCTAGTTGGATATGCAAAATGCCTGCCAAACTATTAGGCAAAGAGGCACAATGTCAATTTTGTATACAGGCTGCAGAAAGTGGACTCTATGTTACAATGTTCTTACTTCTTGGGGCACCTTGGAATTTTCCAAAAAAACTTTCATTGGCCTATGCAAGGAATGCCAAACAAGTTACTATTCAAAGTGGCATAATTTCGGTACTTTTGTACAAAGGTGCTCATACACGATATTATTATTGGACTATCCATAAAGTATCATGTTCTTATTTTTTGGGGCAGATTAGAATTCTCCTAAATCTTTCCATTGGCTGTCCAAATGCCAACCAGAGAGGGTACTATTTTTGAAATTATACGCCAATTGGCATAGCACTAATTTAGTGCCACGTGTCACGCCAAGGAACCTATCAGGTTATTTTCTTACACATGTTACCATAGTTTGTGCTTCACAATGAGACTCAAAATGGAGATACCACTGTAGCCATATGGGGGGGTGGAAGTATTAGTCATTTGATAGGGTCAATGTCCACAGCCCGCTTTTATACCAATGGATATAGAGATAAATATTGAATGGTATGTTACATATCTCAGTCTAAATAAATACGTTTGATTATGATGGTTTTTGAGAACTTTGAGGCAAAAAAAGGTGCAAAAGCCACTAGTTGGACCTTTTTGCAAGACTTGGTTGCTAACGCCCAATATACTGTTGCTTTTTCTGCTTATAATATATGACCCCCAAATTCTTTGAAGCTTCTTTTCAAGTTCTGATTTACATGTAAAAAGGGCTTTTTCCTCATACGTACGGGGCAACCTCAACACGTGCATCAAGGACAAGATACATAAATATATATATATATATATATGTACGTATGTATGTATGTACGCAGGGTTTGATTTGTTTAAGGTCATAGAGTTGACGCGTCGTTCAAACTTTAAAGCATTGAACAACGGAAGCTTGAAGTTTGCGGGGAAAGGTCTACTAAGTTGCCAACTTATGCCTAATGTTAGTTGAAAGAATAAGATCTGCTTAGATACGTTGTTATTGTGGTTTGTGACCTTAATTTTCCATTCAAACAGTCACTTGCCAATTCTATTTTGTAATACAACTTCTCAAATCTCAGCTGAATTGTTCAATAAATTATTTTATTTTATTTTATTATTTTTTTTTTTTTGAATACAAGAACAAAGGATTTAAACTCTACACCTCAAAATCATGCAGCCAGCTGTGAATTTACAGCTAGGCGGTATATATTGCAGCAATCACACAATTACGTATTGAAATTTTACTTTTCTGGTTAATTAGCACTGAGAAGTTCCGTAAAATATTACAAAAAAGTTGTTTCGTTTCAATTTTTGCAAGTGACCAATTCAGTCTTAATGAAGTCTATTTTTGTTTCGTACTTGTGCTGGAGGTTTTTTAAATTGTTCGCCGTATATGTGCGTTACGAAAAGCATGCAAAGACTTGTTACAAAGGCTCTTTGGACCGCTTTTTGACCATACCCGATGTTAATATAACTTGCAACACACACTAACAACGCGTTTGTGTTAAACCAAATATAAAATACTGTATTAATTTCGTTCAAATTAAACTGAAAAGTGAATTTTGTATAACTTTGTCGAAGGAAGATATTGATTAACAAAAATCGTATAGAAGGCTTCATAGAACTTGCATAAAAATCTGTATTTGCATTGACAGATTGACGTGCGAGTACTCCATTATGTTAGACTTGTTTCCATCGAACTTTTTTTTTTTCTTTTTTGGCTGCAACTTTCAAGGGGATACTCATGATGAGTTTGAAACTTGAAGGTTTCCAATTTGTTTATTGTTAAGGAGCTTCAAAAGTAGATAGAAAAAGCGACATCCATCATCCAAATTTGCCAAGTTGTGATTTGTCAAATGGGAAAAAAAGGAGAGAGTAACCACTTAACGTTATGGTCTAATGGTTGGAATGTTTTTGCTAGATATCTCTATTTTATCCGTCGTGGTTTGATTCTCTGCAGCCCTCGCCAGTTCTCCCACTCCAGCATTTAATTCCCCGCAGCTCCCATAAGTTCCCCTGTTCCAGAAATAGCTGTTGACACATTGGGCTAGAGGTGCAAGCGGATGTAAGCCTAGGTCGATGTTATAGAGAAACTCCTATAAGGCCCCGATTACTCCTTTTGCGGTGCCAGAATTACCCCTTACCCTTGACCCGTTATGGGAGTAGGATAAAGATCACCTGACTTCTTTTTTCCTCGTCAAAAAAAAAAAAACAAAGAGAGAAAAAAAAATAAAGAAAAATAAAAATGATGCACCAACCGAGAATCGAACCAGGCATACTTTTCTACCCCTAGCCCACTAGTGTCAAGATGAACATTTTGTCTAGAAAATACTTGAATAGATTTAGTTAGAGTCTGGAACAACTAGCATCCTACGCTGCCCTTTTCACGTTGCATTATTCTGGGACTTGGTAATTTCATAGAGAAAAAAAATGGATAAGATAAAAATTTTAAAATAGAATTATTATCAAGAGCTAACAAAATATAACGTAAGAGTTCAGAAGCGCTTGTTTCATTTGTTGGATCAGAAGAGCTCATAAAAAATTGTCCTTTAGTTGTCATTTACTCGTTTGGTCGTCATGTTGTAATTTGTTAAAAAAAAATTAATCAAAGTAAGAGAGCTCAGAAGCGCCCATTTCATCCGTTGGATCAATGATCGTGATGGAACCCTCCATCGCGAAGGCGCAAGAATCATCACGGCCGCGCCAGCGGGGAATCGTATCACAATCTGTTAAAAGAGAAAAAAATAGATACACCAACTCATGATCGACAGTGTAGCAGGGGCTTGTCAAGACTCACTTTAAATAGGCAGAATAACATGAAAGAGAAGATGAAACAAAAAGTATTAATCTATTTCTAACTGGCCTCCCAACAATAAAGCTCTAAAATAGTGACAAAGCTAGAACTTTATTTTAAAGGAGCATAAATTAAAAAATTGAATTCATTAGAACTTCTTAAACCTTTTTTTTTTTTTTACCTAACATTATTTTCATATTGAAAATTGTTCTTATTTAAAAATTAAACTCTTTCAATGCCTCAAAAGTAGTCCCTTTACATTATATTAAATTTTAGATGGAGAAAATTTAATAATTTTGTAATTTCACCGTAAAAGGGTAGGTACTCTCGTAATTTGACCATAAAAGAACTAAAACATACAAGTTAACCCTTCTATATGGTTTAAACTCTAGAGCAACCTCCTCTCGTTGAATACAAAGAAAAAGAAAAATGGAAAAGGAAAAATTATAACAACATCTTAACTTGAAATTGATTAACGATGAGGAAGAAAAATTCTAACTGCATAATTCCTGAAGAAAACTTAGTTATAGGTAAGTGGATGGTTTTATTTTGTTAAAGCAATAGAATCATATATGCTTCATCCATAATGTAGGATGCGTCAAAGAAAAGTATTGAATTTTTTGTAGAATTTTTTCCTTTTAAATTTGTGTTATGTGTAAGCTTTAGCAGTGTTTTTTTTCTCTCTCTCTCTCTTTCTTTTTTTCTTTGTCTTTGATTCAACTTTAGGAGTTTGCTTAGTTTCTAATAAAGCTTTAAGCGTTTGTTTGGTTGCTGATGAAGTGAATGGTTGAACATTTTATCCTCAGAAAATTCAATGCAGCGTTTTCAATCCAAAAGGGGTATGTCGGTGTTAGATAACTTCGTGATTGTTGTCAATGTAAGGGATTGGGTCTTTCTTTGTTGATTTTTTCTTCTCTTTTTTTTTTTTTTCATTTCCTAAGTACAAGGAAGAAATGTAATTGAGGGACTAAATTTGAGATATGAAAGAAGTTCAAGAATTACATTAAATCTATAATTTAAATAGAATTCAACTAAAGAATTAATTTGAGACATGAAAATAGTACAAGAGCTCAATTAGAATGATTTTCAATATGAATACTAATTTTAGAGGAAAAAAAAAAAAGAAGGTTTAGAGACGTCCTTAAATTTAACTCTAAATTAAAATAAAAGTGTTGAACTAAAAGTGAACATGAAAAATGTTTAAAAATCTCACTATAAATTCTTAAAATCTCAATTTCTTATAGTACAAATGTTTGTTATAGATTTTCGTTCATTGTATGCTATTTTTACTTTTATATACACATTTACTATATATGTTCATGTGGATTTATTATAGATGGTCATGTATATAAAAATAATTCGTTTCATTTACTCAACATCATTTTTTTTTCATTTTTATATGTCTAAGTAATTGAACGAATACAAAATATAAAAAGGACAATAATGTCTACAAATGGTCTTAAATTTTATATATTTTTCTGTTTCGGTCCCTAAACTTTAGATATTTTTCAAATTTGATCCATAAATTTTACATTCTTTTCAGTTTCAGTCCCAAAGGCATTTACCTCAAATTTTATTGATTGAACTATCTATCATATGGACAGCGCATAATTTCTTCCATCCAAAACTTAATGGTCAACTAATAAAAAGACCGAAATTGAGACAAAGTAATAGGTTAAGGACCAAAATAAAAATTTTCAGAAGTGAGGAATTAAAATGAGACAAGAGGTAAATCTTAAAGACCATTAGCAAAATCAACCCTAAATTTAAAACAAAAAAGGCAAGGGTGGGAGATTTTGTGGTAAGATGCCGAAAAAAAAAATAGCTTCTGATTTTTTTTTTCAAATCAGAACCATATAAAATTAAAACAAAAGAATAATAATTTAATGAAACTCGTAAAAATTTGTTTGTTTAAAACTATGCACTAAACATACAGAATTTTTCTTGGGAAAAAAAAAAGTTGTTTGCTTGCACGCCCTGTTAAATTTTATCGAACAAAAAGAATTGAGCGTCCCATGAATCCGATCTATACTGAAACAAAGTAAAATTCAATTTCTTTCGGCTTGATGTATAAAAGATGTCGTTCGGTTAGCGTAGCAGTAAAATGCAGGGTCCCATTAATGGCGTGGGATCAACTCCAATCCAACACAAATTTAAAAATAAGAGTTAGTAAACATGCCTTCCTGAATTAGTTTTTGAATAGTTGAAAAAAGGTAATTTATACAGAAGAAACAATTTGTTAAAAGAAAAATTAGATTTCAACACAATCATCGTCATCGATATCCACGTCTGCATCCCAGTCTAGTTTAAAAGAGCTAGCAGATTTCAACAACTCTGTTAGTCCGGTAAGATCCTCCAGGTAGGTAGGATGGTTAATCGCTTGCAGAATAAATTCCAATCCCCTTTTCCGGTATTCTGATACAACCTGAAACATTCATAAACAATCAGCACATAAAATTGGAACAATAAAAAGGAGCAACACCAAGCAACTATAATTCCTAGAAAAGATGAGCTTCAACATATGAAACAAATGATTTTGATGATGCAAATTAGAGGATTATATTGTGTATAGTAAACGAAGAACTCGAGGACCGGGCTTAATCTATGAAAGACAACCACGAGAACAATGGTTTCCCCTATATTTGCGTAGTTGGACTTTAATCACAATGTTTCAAAGCATTTATGGCTCAAACGATCTAGGAAATGCATCTAAGACGGCACGACTGCGAAAAATTTAAGAATCTCTAAAAGTGGCATGACTTACAGTGCTACAACAAGCTGTGCAACTATTTGAGGAATGGCCAACAAGCGTCATCTGTGAAAATTGCGAGAGAGAACCTCGGATTTGATGGGGTAATATACCGAGAGGCATCTCACTACTTCCACTATTGCTAGAGCTTGTAACCTCACCTTCTGCAAATATCCTGTAGCGACAGATAATCGTCAGAATGCCAAGTTCAATCATAGAATGGAAACAGGAGCCACCACTTAGCTCTTGAATACATAAACTATCTTCCTGACATCCAAAATGTTAATGAATTATCAGTCTTTGCTGCATATTTACAAAGGACTTACCCGTAAGGGTGATGCAGGATCCCAACGAGGAGCTCCACTGCCAGGGCCGAAGCAATTGGTGCAAGCCCTGGACGTGTAACAGTGCATTGTTGGTCCAAAGTGCGGTTGGCAGTTGACTGCACAAATAATATGGGACCTTAAGCCACCTTAGAAGTTGATAAAACAGCTAATGTATCAGATATTGCAAGTTAGAAGATTACATCAACAGGCGCAACAACGTCATTGCAGAAATAACAGCCTAATCTCTGCCTTTCATCTCTACCACCAGGGTCAAGACTGCCCAAATCAGCAGATAAAGCATTCACAACTTCATCTTTCAAGTCCTGGTAAGAGCTAAAAGGGCCTGCACCATGGCGCATAACCAGGAAGCTATCAAATCCTAGAGCTGCAGTTATAGTTATCTGCAAAGAATAGATAAAATAAAGAAATATTAAAATGAATCAGTCACAAAATCCATTAACTGTATTGCAAGCAAATAAAAGATTTAGAAAATAAACCTTGTTTAAATTGGCACATAGAAGCGAAGGAAGCCACCGACTTTCCCTTGTATCAGTCAACAAGAAAACTACATCATGAGAATCAATGAGATCATGCAGGCATCTACAATCATCAAGAACACCAGGCTCTTCTTGGTTAGGAACCGGATGCCCAGGCATTGGTATTGCCATCACAACACCCTCTGCCTCCTGAGAAAAGAATTAGAGAAATGGACGCAAATTATAAGATATCAATTTATTTATTTCTTTGTATTTTCTTTCATTCATGCTGAGCACTATCCTTAGATTCAAAAGGATGCAAACAAATTACCACAGCTGGAAATATTCTTTTGAGACTTCTAACTGCAGCTGCGGCTTTAAGTTCACCACCATGGAGGCAATCATCCAATGTATAAAGGGACTGTCTTAATGGATTAGACATAGCTACCTTGCCATTGTCAAGCAATGTAATTTTCCGAACACCCCATGCCTACAAAAAAGAACATAACTTTTTATCGCTTTCAAAATAAAATATGAAATCCAATCACAATCTTGAGCACTCACCATGAGCATACGAGCCACCTGACATCCAAGTGTGCCAGCACCTAGGAGAAGACACTTGAGACCGGACAAGATGTCTAAGTTCAGAGAAGGCAAAGCACGCCATCTCATTAGCTTCAAATTCAAATCTGCAGCGGATACAGCCAACCTGTAAAATTTTTTTTAAGCAGCTAAGAGAAAAGTGTACTGGTAACACTGAGAGATAGAACGTCCCAATAGACTGCAAATCACTAAATGACTGTCGGCATAGACAGACAAAATACCTATTTGGATCCATAGATTTGGCAAGGCTAATGCATCGAGGTACCTTCTTCCCTCTGTTAAGTTCCCATCCTACTGCATTAGGAACACATTGACCATCTTTCCAACCTAAACAAGCAACAAACAGTTATGTTAACAAGTGTGCTGCACTTTGCAGAAAGAAATTAATCAGACAAAGCTGTTACACAATATCTGGAGCCCTACCTTGTGTGACTGCAATTACAGCTTCACCAACAAGGGATGACCCCATATCAGCATAACCACGACTCTCTCTGTAGCATAAAAATTGAACCGATGTGAGATCCCATCTTGAACAAATGAGCGCAAGGAAGTTCCGAAGAGGCCAACCAGGATTGTTTGGGAGATGGCAAGGGTCATAAAAACCAAAGAGTAACTGCCAATAGCATTCAAAGCAGCTTCAGCAAAGATAAAAGCTTGATTTTACATTTAAACAGTTTATTCCAGTTTCAAATGGCCCATTTATGTCATTTTCCAAATAACTTGAGGAATTATGTGGACAGACCTTATGATTATCAACTTGATGTGTCTCCCAATCCTTGAGATGCCTGATAGTCGCATGAGAATTTGGATCGATATCAATCAAAAAGAAAGGAACATCTGCAGTAGACTTATTTGAGTTAGCATGGAGAAGAAGCATTGTTCATATGTTTATATTTGCATTACGGAGCATTTGTACCTGTAACATGTGTATACATATATTTATACAGAATCTGATGTATAAAGACAAGCTAAACACATGAACATTTACCTACACGTAATATACAGGTAGGAGAACAAGTTTACCTGCTGTTGTGCTTGAGTTCCGCCATGCATCACACGCAGCTGAAACGGATTCTGCCTACATCATACAACAAGAATTCGTATCAAAATTTAACAGTAACCTAATAGTTAGCTTCCAAATTTCCTAGCAAAACTCATATCTTGAGTACCTCTTCCGAGCTAAACCATTGCGAAGCTGGCCTGAGATCAACCAACTTTGCTGGGGGATCAAGCACCAGCGCAGGAAAAGCAAACCAGTAATGAAAGGTCCATTTTTTCAGGTCCGCAAAAGAGATAAGAAGGAACCTCAAAAGCACAGAACCCTCTTCCATGGCTTTTCCGGAATGAATGTCCTCCCATATCTTATCACCGCCAATAAGTAAACCAGTTATACTAAGGTCTATTATCCAATTTTATCTATCATCAAATCCTACCAAACAAAATTCAACTCTTAGAATTAACCATTTTAAGCAATGTTCTTACCTTCTTTGCTTCTTGCTTTAACAAGCCCATTTTGTCAAGCGCATGAAAGCTTTCGACAGTATTGGTGTTGTAAAGAATGCCAGGGACAGAACATCTATTCCGATTTCCTTGAATCGTTGACGACTGTTCACTAGATTCAGAAGGCAAAGACTCAGCCAAAAGAGTGAAATGGTTTGACACTTGAGAATGTGAGCAGGGCGCATAGAAACCTGGTACAACAAATACTCCATCCAAACATCAGATTATGAAGCTAGTAAACTTAACTGCAGATAATTAACATTTATACCACAATATGCACAAATCAAAGTTGGGATTCAATACCGGACATCACGCTTTACGCACAAATTGAATTTGAGAATTTATACAAGCAATACCTCGGACAATTGATTGGTTTCTATTACGTAATTCTAGTTCATTTTCAGCATACAAAACTCAAAATTCTGCCTTCTTTCCGATCACGCAATCTATAAACAATTTCTGTTTGATCATATTAAAAAAAAAAAAAAAAATCAACGGCGAACCAGTAATGGGAATAGGAGAGTCATCGATGCCAAGCTTGTTGAGCTTCAAAGAAGAGAGTCTGTGCCAGAAACCCTCGTCGAGTGCGCTCTGAAACGGTGCGAATTGTAGTATAGATGATCCCTTACCTTGCTCTTGTCCCGCCATTGATGCTTTCTTCAATGCTTCTAAATAAAATCGCCTTCAAGATTTTGTTTTTATCTTTCTTTGTTCTATTCTGGAAAAATTATATATATATATATATATATATATATATCGGATATTGTAAACCTAGAGAGTAATTAATTAGTTGGAATCAGTTTGAAGAAGCAGCAAAAGATTCCTGTTAGCAACCATGTCCAACGCTGGAGTTGAACCTGATCGGTTTATTTTCTTTTTTCCATTTCCCTTTTGAGCTAATAATTGAAAGCTTTAATTAATTTCACTTGTGTCCTAAACTTTGCCGCTAATATAACTTTAGGTCCTCAAATTTTATTAGGTTATTAATATCAGTATCTTTTAATTTTAAGTATATTTTATTTTACTTCTAAACGTTAAAAATACTCACTTTAATTTTTAAAATTTAAAACTCTTTAACTTTGCTCTATGAACTTAAAAAGTAACAACTTTGCTTCTTAAACTTTCAAAACTTCTCATTTTTTTTTCCTCTGAACTTTTAAAACTTATTATTTTATCTTCTAAACTTTTGATTTTTCATTCAAATAAACGGGATTAAGTCTACTTGATTCTCACATAGATCACCTGTAAAAGTAAAAATGAGATTTTATCATTCTTAAATTTTGTTTCACATTTACACTCTCACCTAGGGCCTCTTTTTTTTAATATGAACTCCCATTGGTGTTAATAAGCTAATTTTATTTACAACGTCCATGGTCCTAGAGATTTTAGTAACAGTATTTTTGCTATGAAAAGTTCTAGTACATAGTTGAAGTAAAAAAAAAGAAGACATATTAATAGGGTGTTTTAGAATACCATTGAAACCACAATTTTACACTTCAAACAAACGTTTTTTACAATTTTTTCTCTTATATGGTACAATATTTTTAGTTCTTACTATGCTCCCAAATGCACTTTTAAATTAAAATCATGAACTAAAATGCTACATGAATTACATACTTCAAAGAGCGTTTTAAGATATTCATTTTTTGTATATATATTTACCTTTTGTGTAAATAAAAACTAAAAAAGTACCCAACGAGCGTTTTAAGATATTTATTTTTTTAAATGTATTTTACCTTTTTGTAAATAAAAACTAGAAAAATACCCAATACACCATGTGTTTTTGCCTAAAATCACTTTTACTCCTGTTTATCTAAACACTTTGTTAATTTTTAAAATCATACATAAAATATCTCTGAAATAATTAACTTTTAAAAAACCAAAATTAACCTACCCACCTTTTACAAGATACAAATTAAAACATTTATTAAACCAAATTGATAAATAAAATCTGAAAAGTTAAAAAATATAAAAATAATTGAAGTATTTACTTACTTAAAATCATTATTTGAATATCTTAATTTTTTTAGTCAAATTTTATTTATATATAAGAACAAGTAAATATCTTATGTAAGTTGTCAAGGAGTTACTTATCAATAATATTTATCTGTTTGACGTATATATAAAAAAGGAAAATATAATATAAAAGTTGTAAATGCATCATTTTTCTTGTAAATGCAACATTTACTAATAATATTCAATATGTTTGACTCAAATAAGAATAGGTAAATGTCATATTTACACAATAAATGTTTTGTTTACCAAAAAAATAAGATCTTTTTTTTCAATTTTAAATGAGTCATTTATCATATAAATGCAACATTTAAGAAGATTTAATTTGAGGGTATTTTGGTTGTGATATTAAATTTCAGTTACGTCACTATGGCATATTTTTGAGTCAGTAGCATAAATAAATACAGTGGAAAAATTGTGTGATATATAGCATAAATATCTCCCTATAATGGGCTTTTTGTTTTTTTCAAAGGCCGAACACTAATAGTTGGGAGACCTGTAATGCTCAATATCACGTTATTGAAGATTGATGACCATTTGTAAAAAAAACTTTTACCTTATATCCCACTCACAATAACCAATATAAGAGTAAAATTATCTAAAATAAAAAAATTAAAAAAAACAAATGGCTTGTAACAGTTTTCAAAGAGTTTTTTTTTTTTTTTTTTCATATAACATGTTTCAATCCACAGTCTAAAAATATGCCAATATGGCATATCTGTAAAGCACCTGGCTCCTAGGCGAAAAACCCTTGAATCTTATAAATCTGAGTTCTATTAAGTACGAAAAAATTCTTTCCAACATTGGTCTTGTATTACTTAAATTGTTGGGTAATTTGCCTTCATTCACCCATATATTCCCGCATATATTCCGTTAATCATTCATGCTCCATGTTTCGAAAACAGAAAAATGGATTTTCAACTAAATTACAACAGCTTTAAAAATATTTATTGATTTGGCATAACAAAATACATTGATAAGAAAACACCAAAGTTCTTGACATAAACGAGAGCTTGAACCTTGAAGTAGTGTCTTTTTATAATACAGCCCATGTGTTATCTTTGTAGATTTAAGTATACCATAATGTTCCCATGTATAAAATACAAATACAACTATACACATTCTCACATTGTCACGACCACCATTTAACATCAACATTTCAGATCAAGAGGATGAGCTTGAGGAATCAAAGTAAGAGAACCGCCGTCTTTTGCCGGGAAGCGTTGTTCTTGGCGAGTATTCTGCCAAGGCCGAAGCCTTGTCCAGGACAGAACTCAAGGTCTCCTGCACAGAACTTGCGAGACTTCGACATGTCTCGGCATCATCACTGTCGTTCTTTTCTTTGCAGTAGGTGAAAACGAATAAGAGTTTCAGCCTGTCTCCCAAGGTTGATATTTCCGTCTCGACCACCTTAAGTGGCAGTGCATCCAGGGCTTGCCTTATGTCAGATAGAAGCTCTGGCCGGTAACCGCAGCAGACAGAGGCCTTGAAAGCCGGAGTTCTGTCCCCCAACCCCGATGCCCCGTTGTTGTCACAAGGTTCGACGTGAACTTGGTCGGCGTCCATTGGTATGAGCAATCCTTTGCTTGCTTCTGCGGCGTTCTTCTTCAGTTCTTTCACTTGGCGGATAACTTCAGCTAGTAATGTCGCTTTGTCCATCTGTGAAAAGTAAATATGCTGTTAATTACTTGAAAGAGAAATGCTAACAACACCCTCCATATCGTTTTCTTTTATTTTCTCTATATTCAAAGTTTGACACATGAAATTTATTAACATAGTAAATTATTATTTTAACAAAAAATAAGATAGTGAATTCCACGCATCAGACAGTAAATACAGGAGTATAAAAAAGAGTGAAAAAGGAGAGCTCTACTTGAAAGCAGCTTATGGGAAAAAATAAAAAATAAAACTGGCCCTTTTATCAAAATAATAAATATGAGGGTCGAATTTATGGTTCTTTCAAAATTCTTTTTGATCTAAGAAAGGAAATGTGATTGTTATACACATAAACATAGATTCTAACATGTATATGGTTTGTGTTATATTATGATAAATTTCAATAACAAATTTGACATTTGGATAGAAAAGTCATTCTCTATTATAAATAAGAAATAAATTCGGCATATACTTGGTATTAAAATTAGCATATGTCACATTTTTGACATTTTGTAACTTATAATCAATGTGTTAACTTTTTCTAATATGAAGATTAATAAACTGTCCTTTTACTAGTTCCAACACTTAAAATTCATAATAAAACGCATTTATTTTTCTTTTTGGGTATTTTACTTTACTTTTGCTTTTCTGATACGACGCAAGATCAAACATGGGCAAATACCACATTTGAGTTATAACTGTACCTTGAAGCATAAAACAAAACAATGTACTAAATATGTATTTTCATACTTTTGTATAATTAAAATTATATCACACTAACAGTGACATTTATATTAGAGATAGTGTAGACATACATGTATGTATACATATACGTATACGTTGATATGTTGTCATGTAGGAACTTGTAAAGCCATCAACAAGACGGTTTTTTTTTTTTTTTTTTCCCTTGATAAGGGCAAGACATGTCTATGTTAGAAACACAATTATTTAGCATTTATCACAAGGGGACAAAAAAGAAAAGAAAAAAACAGAAGACCCACCAAAACATTAGTTAGGTGTGTGTCTGCCTTGATAACTTTTATAATCAGATAAGACAATTTTACAGCAGAACAACCTAATTTATGCCAACCATGAAAAAATAAATTCGAACCAACAAGCAAAATAGCAGAATCCTTCACTTGTTATTGGTGACCCAGAAAAGAACACTATCTTAGCAATAAAAAATGGCTCTTTTAAGCTGGAAAATTTAAATATGTTAGTGGTTATTCTTGTCCCAGACGAATTTTTCTAGCTTACATCTCCATTCATAATAAAGAATTAAATTAATAAAGTTGACTAACAAACATTTATATTTCTAAACTATAAATTAGTCAAGATGCAGACCTATTGACAGCGTCCATAATACAGGTGGCACTAAGCCAATCATTCCAAATTTTTAATCATCCAAAAATAAAAAAAAAAATACAATACATGGTCTCCACTCCATTCTCTATAACCAGTTGCAAGCTTAAAAAGACAAAATCAACCATATTATACTATTTGTAAGCCATCCCTTGGATATACTTTCCATTTAAAAAAAAATTAAACTAAAAGAAAGTTAAGGTTAGGATTAAAATAGTTCAAGCTTCTTAATCAAAGGCCCCTACACTCAAAAAAAAAAAAAATTTTGAAACATATATTTTCTGTTCCAACAGGCAAGCCTTTTCCCTTGAAGGGTTCTGCTTGATTTCCCCTTGCAATAATTCTAACAACAATTTGAATCATAACTCTAAATAGGCTTGAATAATTAAGAAAACACAGAACCACTAATTAGTAATATAGCTAATGCAATGTTTAAGTCAAAGGACTCATATCCATGAATCACTAAAAGTTTCTGAACAAAAATAATTGATCTTATAGTAGTTGACTTTAGCATGTTCTATGTCCAAGGTTGACATCACAAATCACAAATAATGCACTGAAAAAAATACATTTATTTCGTTAAGTTGACTAATGTCCATTACAAAGGATGAGCTCTGTTTCTCGTATATGCATTGCTTTTCTTTTCTAAAGAAAATCATTATGTTATTAGAAATGTATGTTGCCAAATTAAAAATAAAGCTTTCCCAAGTTGGAACTAGGGAAGACACTACAGCTGATTAAGTATCTTAACTTTTAAAATTCCAAAAATTTGGTACTAAAGCAAAAAATAAATTATCTACTAGTTGACATTTGTTTGCTCCTATCTCGAAAGTTGACTTCACAACAAATGTTCTTACTTGAAGTAATGCGCATCTAAATCTCATTAGACAAAAAAAGAAAAAAAGGAAAAATAGAAAAATAAAATAGTAAAGAAAAGGAGTTGTGCTTGCGGCAAACCTGAGCCTATTTTTCATTGATACCTGTGCTATTGGAGTGAGAATAATATACCATATCTCTTATCAAAACCGTGAAAAAGGAAAACTTTATTAGGAATCCAGAATTTTATTCCAATCGGCCACATCTCTTATTATTAGTGATTTGATTCGAATTTTACTTTTCTGAAAAGCACGTGATGAATTTATGCCTTAATAGTACAGTTAATAGATGTTTTAGGTGATCTTTTAAAAATACCCAAAATTTCTATCCCATCTCTTTTCATTTTGTCCTGCTATTATATATGAAAATGGAAAATGAAAACATCAACCTTTGCAGGCTAAATAACTCTTTAAATTAACAGCAAGTCAGAAAGTAAGGTGCCCATATCTAGTTACGTCTAGCTTAAAAATTTGAAAATGGTAAGATCAGTCATGAACTTCTCTGACCAAGAGCAAGTTTCATATCAAGGAATTTCCGGATTAGCTTGCGGTAACTAGAGTGGCTCGCGGTAGCAAGTACAAGCAAAAAGTATGAAAGTTAACAGGAGTGTTTGGGAGGGTAGTTGGACTCCAGAGTTCTAACAGCAATGATACAAAGCTCTCTCAAAGCAGTATAAAACTCTCACGTGCTATTATATACGGTTCAAATACTAGAGTTTAAACTCTTCTTCCAAACACCCTGTAACGAGGGCTGATGGTATCAATCTGTGTTTTTTGAATTACAACCTTGTTAGCTTTCTATAATTTTTCAGGAATTTTACAAAAAGGAATTTAATATTCATCCAATTAATTTGGTAAAACTTTCCAAATGACCGCTTACTACTCAGGAATCATTCTAATAATAACCAAGACCAAGAATAAGAACATAATACCATATTAAAAATACCTTCATAAATTTACTCAATGTATAACTAAAATAAATTGTTATCTATTTAGTACCTTTTGATTGCAGGGCACAAGACCACGAAGTGTAGAGAGATGGGCATTGATTCTCTCTCTCCTCCTCCTCTCAGCCTCGCTGTGGTTCTTGAGTGCCGCCAAAGCCTTCGCCTCCGAAATTCCCTTTTTGCCCGCCCTCCCCGGAGCCTTCACTAGCTCCCCTTTCTTACTGTCCAAAATCAAAGCCTGAGACTGACCGCCGCCGCCGCCATTAACAACTCCTCCTCCTCCTCCTCCTCCGGAACTACGCAACAAAAATGGGTAGTCGAACAACCCCGAATGATCCGACCCATTAAAAGAGTAACAATCCATTCTTTTTCTTGAAATTGGAGAGTTTTATTTACTTTTTTTTTTCAACTTTTTTTTTTCTGTATCCTAAAACTTGATGATTTTGATGTTTGAAGAATTACGAACCGGGCGGGCGAGTGGTTGGAGCGAACCAGAAAGAGAGCTTGGATCTCTGAGAAGCCGATTTGTTGCTGAGAATGAAGATGGTGATCTTGACGGACACGTTGACTGTTCTTCCGGGTTTGTCTGCTGTGTTCATACTTTCCATTACGCAAAAGAGAATTTTTTTTTTAAAGGGCAGTTTTGGTTGTTGTGGAGGGGTTTTGGAAGAAGACAAGATCAACTAGAGAACATCCATATTTTCTTCTTTATGGTCTTGAACTTGGTCATTTCGAGAATTTTAAGGGGAAAAAAAAATTCTGGTTGGGATTTCGAGAGAGACACAAAAGGCTAGAAGTACAAGATTCACGAACAACAACAAATTACTGCTACTGATAGTGTTGCTGTGGTTTTTGTTTTGTTTAACCAAGAAAGGAGGAGGAGGAGGGTGAAAACAGGGCTCTAAGAATCCAGAGTTGAAAAAGCATAGCTGTACAGGCTGTGGGAAGAAAGTTCCAACTTGTACCGTGACGCTTTGCTTCGAAAAGACTTAATTAGCCTTCTAGCGTCGGTATATTCACTGTGGTACAAGGGTGTTTGAAAGAGTGATGAGAATCATTGGTTAGAACCACTTTAACTGTTACATATCAGAGCTTTTATATTGTAGTAATTTTTTTATTGTTACTATAACATATGAAAGCTTTACACTATTTATAACTGAGTTTATAGTGAAAATCCTACGACACAGCTAAACAATCGGGTACAAAATTTTCTCTTTTTATGATTTCTTTTGTTTTTCAAAGAATCCAAACTATTTGTAATACATGGACAAATTTAGAGTTGTGTTGACGCAGAAAAAAGGTCTAAAGACAAAAAAAAAATGAATATTTTATTCTTTAATATGCTCCAAAAATGCATGGTGGTATTTAAGATGTTCTATTATATATATTTTTTATCAATAATTATTGTTGATGCTCTTGATTGGATTAACAACATATGCGGTTACGCATAGTGGTTGGCCTGCCTTCTCAACCTCTAGGTGTCCTACTCTGGTCGTACTTTTAAGAGAAGAGAATGCCTAGAAGTCTCGTGGGGGGGGGGGGGGCACAAATGTAGTGCCCCCTTTGACTATTTGATGCTCAAGTCAGGGACATACTTGGGATGAGCTAAGAGTATAGAGATGAGGTGTAGGCAAGAGAGTAGCTTTCTACTGTTTCATGATTTATTTCACAACGAGCTAAGAATCATTGTAGATCTTTAATGGGTCAGCTTTTAGGTGATGGGTAAGCCTTAATCCTGTGCGCAATGCCTCATACTTGGTCCCATTGTTAGATGCCTTGAACTTAAACCTCATTGCTACTGTGATCTTGTGGTTTTTAGGGCTTATCAATATCACATCTATGCCTATACCATGCTCGTTTAAAGAGCCGTTGACATATAGTTCCTACTTCAGCATGTCTTCCTTAATTTCCTTCTCAATGCCTGCCAATCAAGCTATGAACTCAACCATAAAGTCAGCTAGGGCTTGCCCCTTGATTGCTACTCAGATTTTGTATTCGATGTCATATTGTCTTAGCTCAACTGACCAGTTAACAATCATCCAGAGGTTTCTAGTTTCTGTAGTGTTTTTCTCAGAGGATAGTTAGTTAAGACTATAACCTTATGTCCCAACAAATATACCTCTTTAACTTCCTTGTCAACAACAAGTTTTTCCATTTTTGGATACCTTGTCTTTGCATTAAGCAACTATTTACTCGTATAATAGACCGAAAGTTGAGATCTCTCTCTTCTCTGATTAGAACAAAGCTTAAGGCATGAGGTGAGATAACCAAATAAATCTATAAAGTCTCCTCTGATAGAGCTTTAGAAAGCAAAAGGTGTTCTCCAAGTATTCTTTCATGTGTCTAAAAGCCTTGTTGCATTCTTCTATCCATTTGAATAGTTTTCTTCCTTTTAGGATGACGAAGAATGGCACACACTTATTAGTTGCTTTCTTGGTATAAAACAATTAAGTGTTGCAAAATATCTCATTAGCTTTAGTACCTCTTTGGGCTTCTATGGCACTTCTATGTCTAACAATGCTTGGATTTTTTCTAGGTTAGCCTCGATTCCTCGTTTGCTAACCATGAACCTTAAAAACTTTCTGATGCCACACCAAATGCACATTTTTTAGGATTAAGCTTCATCTTATATTCCCTTAAGATGTGGACCATCTCGTCCAGATGCAGAATATGTAATCTCGCCTTCACGGACTTCACCAACATATCGCTGACGTATACCTCCATTGTCTTTTTGATCTGCTTGAAAAACATTTTATTCACCAAGCATTGATAATCGCCCTGGCATTTTTCAACTCGAAGGGTATGACAAGGTAAGAGTATAATCCATTTTCAATGATAAAAGAAGTGTGTTCTTGATCTCAGGGCTGCCTTGGGATCTAGATATAGCACAAATAAACATCCATGAAACTTAACAATTTATATCCCATAGTAGCGTCGACCTGTTGATCTATCTGCAAGAGAGGAAAACTATCCTTAGGACAAGCCTTGCTCAAATCGCTAAAGTCTATGCATGCTCTTCATTTCCTATTTGGCCTTTGGCGAGCACTAGGCTTGAGATCCAATCCTATTTTTCTCTAACTTGTCAACCTCTTCTCGGAGTGCTCCGTATCTCTCTAGGTTCAAAAGTCACCTCTTTTGTCTCTTCGGAGGGTAACTTGGGTCGATGTTCAAGCGATGACATTAGACTTTTGGGTCTATTCCCACCATGTCCTCATAAGTCCTTGCAAAGACATCAAGGTTCTTGCTAAGGAATTCTTTGAGTTCGTTCGCCAACTTTCTACTTAATTCTATCGCTATTCTCAGGGCTTGTGATGGATTTCCCTCATCTAATGCTACCTTTATAAGATCCTCAACAGGTTCAGTTCCAATGACCTCTTCCTCCAATCTTGGATCTATGTCTTCCACTAGAGGTCCTTAATGTACCATTCTTGATTATATTCTTCTGGGGTTTGTATAGGTGTGTACAACGTTAGAATAAGTGAGCCTTGACTCGTACAGATTTCCTTTCATCTCGCTGACTCCCTTGGGCATGGGAAACTTTACTTTTAGATGGTAGATGAATGTTATGGCCTTCAAAACCCTTAATGTCGGCCTCCCTATCATTGCATTGTGTTGATCTCTGCCTTTTATCACTAAGAAATTTGACATTACTATCGCCATCCTTGGTTTTTCCCCATATAACGGTTGAGAATTTGGCATTGTCTGGTCCAAGGAAATCGCTATCTTACTCAAGTAATCCATGTAAATAATGTCAACAGAGCTTCCATTATCCACCAAAATCCGACGCATGATGAAGTTTACAATCATTGCCTCGACTACCAAAGCATCATTTTAAGGAAAATAGACTCGTGAGCATTTGCCTCTAAAAAGGTTATCTTTGTCCCCTCATATCTCATGTCTTGGCTGGTCTACTTGTTGATATGTTCAAACATCTATGCTTCAAATTTTTTCTCACCTCATGGGCATAATTCTTCTAGGACCTTCTGGAGTCGCCCCTAGTATATGGTCCACTAAAAATAGCACAAATTACCCTTGTGGGCACATTGCCTTTGTTATGTCGTCGATCGTCTTCATGTTGTAGCCCATCATTCCTTTGGTCATTTGCATGACCATTGCCCTTATCATTCCTTCTATTTTTTTTGACTCTATATTCCTGCAGTCATCCTTCCTTTATTAGCCTTTATATCTCATCTTTTAGGCTAATGCATTAACTTGTATAATGCCCAACATTTTTTGGATCCTATAATACTTGCTCTGACTACACTTATGTAGGTTGGACCTTATTGGGGGAGGACGTTGGAGATAGGGCTTATCATTGATTTGGTGATAAATATTGTCGATCGAGACCATGAAATTGTGGTAGTTGTCATACCTCTATTGAAGCCGAGTTCTACAGCCTTCTTGCCTCTACCACTTGGCATTGTTCGTAATGACGACACGGCTTAACTAAACTGGCAAGGGTCATAGACTGTTAACATTAAACCATCTTATGACTGAAGGTTTTCTCTTCTTTTTTTTTTCTTCCATTGCTCGACGATTGTGCATTGCCTTTACTGCTCCCCATTGTTCTTCTGCAAGGCAAGCCCTTAACTTCCTCCTAGTTGATATAACCGTGGGTTCTTTTGAGGAACTCTTTGTACGTTTTTGGTCCCTTGCAATGGACATCATCCCTAAAGGGGATATCTATCTACATACTGCTCGATGCCCCCCAGAAGGGCAATGTTTTCAAAGACTTTCTCCATTACAGCCACTTTGTTAGTAAACCTCACGAGCCAATCCTTCAGGGTTTTAATTGGCCCTTAGGTTAGAAAGCTTAGTTTTTCTTTAGATGGCGACAAAACACCCTTACACGTACAAATTGGTTAAGGAATGCTACTTTCAAGTCTTGGAAGCAAATGATGCTTCTTGCCTTCAATGACCTATGGGGGTTTAAACCTCTCTAGGAGAGGTGATTCCATGATTACAGGAGGGAATAGGTTGGTGTACATTATCTCTTTCCAATGGTGCACATGTAGCTTATATTTGACGCTCCCAACTCGTCCCACGGGCAACCTAACCTCGCCTATAGGGAGTCCCAATGCTACCTGTAGTTGTTAGGTTACTTGTTGGGCTATCAATTTGGGGTCGACCTGTTGGTGCTTAATGGTTGGTCAATAGGTGGTTGGTCAACCATGTTAGGGATATTTTCCATCGAGACAGCTATCCTTACACATAGATGATCCCTTAGGTCTCTTTTTCAAAGTTGGTTTCTCAGGTCACCTTTATTTCGCTTTGTGGCTGCATCTAGCATGATGTCACAACTAAGGGGAAATGGAGGGAGACCTTTGCTTTGCCTCTGTTAGTTCTGCTAACCTACTTCTTGAGCCTGAGCCTGATCTACTATCCTCCTCCGTTCTCGGCTGCCTAAGGAATTAGCCCTTCTTTTTCGGCCATCTTCAGTCTTGTCGGTTCTCTTAAGGTTACCTTGCCAACTGCCATTCTGGCCACCAGCCTGGTTCGCTTGGTCTTTTAGGTCATCACTTAAAGGATTATCATCTCAGTCGTAAATGTCATCTAGGGCCGCTAAAATTTTTTTAGTAATCCACTCATTCTATCCACCTTTTGCTCTAGCAAGATGGTTCACAAGGCCTGTTGACCTCTTTTCGATCTCCCAGCGCCACCTCTAACAGACTTATCACCTCCATAGGTAACGAAGTTGTTGTCATTGCCTCCAGTACAGTTTGTTTATATGAAATTAATTTTCTAAGGGAAATAGCAAAAAAAAAATAAAACGAAATAAAAGGCAAACCCATTAATTATCAAATTAGTTTCTACAACAAGGATTGATTTGGAATTTCTTATTCTTTGACCCTTTGTTTGATTTTGGATTTGCGTCTTCTCAAGTAAGCCAAGGGACAATATTAGTATGAGGGGGTAGAGAAGTACCAGATTGCCCTATCCATTTATTGGGGCCAATAGGTATGGCTCTCAACAACTTCTCGTTGACATCAAGATTCCTACCCTCAATTAAACAACAAGAGAAAAAACAAAACTTTGCTTCCAAATTTAGCCCAGTCACTAACTGGGGAGACATAATCGGTTTTTAGAGTTTTTATGCAGTTCTTGGTTTGTCCTCATTGTCTGCCCAATTGAAGTGGTCGTCATTGGCTCATTTTCGTCTGCAACCCTTTTACCATATACTTTTTTAGATTTTTTTTTTTGTTTTAAATATTGTTTGGCAATAGTGATGGATTAGCAAAAACAAATATATATATATATATATAGAGAGAGAGAGAGAGAGAGAGAGA